>VXBB01023223.1:163783-199260 GCA_013399915.1 Illadopsis cleaveri
CCGCGGGTGCGGGTGCCCGGTCCGGGCCTGACACCAGCACCCCGCTCGGTTCCAGGCGCGGTGGCAGAATGACACGATGGACGCGGGCTGCCCCCGGCTCCCAGACACCGTCCTGTTCGAGATCTTTCTGTACCTGGACCACGCCGACGTGCTCTCGGTGGGGCTCGTCTGCCAGCAGTGGCGCGCCGTGGCCCGCGACGAATTCCTGTGGAAGGAGCTTTTCTACCGCTACTACCGCGTGTCCCGGGATGTGCCGCGGCACCCAGGTGCGCTGCGGGCCGCGGGGCTGATCCAGGGGGGGCGTCATCTGCCGTGAGCCCGGGAAGGAGACTGCTCTACCCTCACTCTGCCCTCTGCCCGCCGCTGTCGGGGCCGTGGAGTCCCTGAACCGCGTCGCCTCAGCTGTGTCACAGCGTCATGGGCTGAGATGTGCACGGGAAGGGCTCTGGGTCTGCCCAGACCCATCAGAAATGGGGGTCAAAGGGCTGGAAATGCTTTGCCTCTCCCTTCTTTTCACAGAAAGGAGGTTTCTGAGCTCTCTAGGCAGGTGCTCTCTGTAGCTGCTATCCAGGAAGATCCCGGTAGTCGCAGTGAGTCACTACACGCTGCTGCA
This sequence comes from Illadopsis cleaveri, assembly GCA_013399915.1. Lineage (NCBI taxonomy): Eukaryota > Metazoa > Chordata > Aves > Passeriformes > Timaliidae > Illadopsis > Illadopsis cleaveri. Next base: position 164,397 of record VXBB01023223.1, read on the forward strand.
TCCCAGCCTGCATGGGGTCTGTGGAATCACGGCTGGCTTTGCCTTTCTGGGACTTGGCAGCCCCTCTGCTGCAGCTCTGTCCTTTCTCCAACTGGAGCAGGTGCTGCCACAAGCACCGTTGGCTGCTCCCAGGGTCCCAGGGGCCGGGCTGTGCAGGGACATCTGTGCCTGTCTGGGGAACGTGTGGCCCTGTGACAGCACTGGGGACATGTGCTGAGTCAGCAGCTGCCCCACGGCACCAGGGCAGGTTGGACTTGATCTGGGCTAACAGCAGGAACTGACAGAGCCTGGCGGGCCTGTCCCTGGCCGAGCTGTCAGAAGGCTTGGGGATGGCAGTTGTGTGATCACAGCTCTGCTCCCTGCTGAGCATCCAGTGCTGGAAGCAGTTTGGTGCAGTCTGGAAGGATGACCCAGCTCTGTCACACTAGCTAGGACCTGGCAGCAGGAGCCCTTGCTGCCCAGGGGGTTTCTCTCCAAGCAGCCCATTTCCAGTGTGTTGCAGGGCATGGGAGGGCTGTACAGGGGCCCCCCAGCTGTGACTGAGGGAATTGGATCCTGGGTTGTGAGTTGCAGTGGCTACAGAAGGGCAGGAAGAAATGCCAAGTCCCAGGCAGTGGGAGCTGATTTTACAGCAGGAACACCACTGCAGATGGGCTCTGGGAGGAGGTGGATGTTGATGGGATTCTTCCAGGCTGTGTAACTTTGCTCTTGCAGACCCTGGGAGCTCCATGGGGCTGAGGATGTTCTCTTTAGGGTTTTTGTGAAGTCCTTTGACCAGAGTCGTTCCCTCCTAGCCTCCTGGAGCTGCTCTAGTCAGCTTGCCAGCCTTGTTCTTGAGCACTAATTAGGATCAAGCAGTTGGTGTTGCTCAGTAACGTATTCAGGCACCTCCCTGGCCGCTGGAGCTGTGGGCACCCTGCACAAGGTAGCAGGACAGGGACAGCTGGCAGGCATGGGCAGGGGCTGGAGCATGAGTTTGGGGAATACCTCTGTCAGTCTGGTTGCCCTGGACAGCCCCATGGTTAGAAGACTGATATCCAGTAGGTCTGTAAGGTGAAATGTTGGGTTTGCTTGGCCAAATGGGGCCTGCTCAGCCATTTCCCAGCTGGATAGGCTGGGACCAGGAGGTTCAGAGGGGGTTGAAGTGCCCAGCCTCGGGCAGCAGTGGGATGTGCTGGCAGTAAGCTGGTCCCTGTCTGCAGGAGCAGGTGCCTCCTGGGCTGCAGTGTGTTCCTAAAAATCCTTCAGTCCTGTTCAGTGTCACTAGGAAAGTTGGCCCTTATCCATATACATGTCTAATCCTCTTTGCTTCTCTGGAATTTGCTGCTACAAGAAGTCTGTAGGCTGCCTGGCAGGGCTCTTCATTAAAAATCTTTATTTGTCTTTTATTGTCCATCAGTAAGACTCCCGTGAGTGTGCCCAGCTTCTGTTCTTTTCTCTCATTTTTTCAAGTCTCTTACCTCATGGAGATGTTTTTTTCCAGGTCCCAGACCCTTTCTGGAAACATCTTAATTCTGTGTTAGACAAGACAAAGATAATCAGTGCAGAGCTGCGTATGGTGAGGAGCAGCTTCCCAGCTTCCCTGTTGTCCCACTTGGTTGATTGGGTTGTGCTGGAGCACGTGTTCCTTCTCAGGACTGTTTTGTCCTGAGCAAGGTTTTGGTCTGACAGCCAGTGCCTCTGCCCGGGCTGTTCCAGCAGGGGTTGTGCTGGTTTGGAAGGCAGAGCTGTGGTGTGGAATTGTGTATGTACTGGAAGAAAGGGGGGTTTTTTTGTGTGGGAGTAGGGAAGCTGCTGAGGAAAATGCTGAGGGCTGGTAGCTGAGCTGCAGCCCTGAGTTGGTGCCCCAGCAGAGCTCCTGGCCTTGCTTGCAGGAGCCAGGATTGTTTATTAAAGCCTGATGCCATGTTTAACCCAGCTCTGCTTCCCTTCACTCACACTCCTGTCCCATGTCCCTGCTCTGTGCTGCAGGTGCTGTCTCCTGGTATGATGAGTTCCAGAGGCTCTACGACACCATCCCTTGTGTGGAGGTGCAGGCCCTGAAGGAGCATAATGACCAAGTTTTGCACCTGAGCTTCTCCCACTCTGGCTGCCTGTTTGCATCATGCTCCAAAGACTGCACGGTCAAGGTAAAGTGGTAGGTGCCCTGCCCAGCCCTTGCAGCCTTAGTCCAGTGGGGCTTAGCCCTGGGAGCAGCCTTTGGGAAGTCAATGGAGAGGTTTGACCAGATGTCCCTGGACTTGTGCTGGTTCCTGCAGGTGCTGAGCTGTCTTCTAAGCCATAGAACTAATGACTCTTGCAAATGTAGCCTTGAGGGCTGTGGATTCCAGCTCCAGCTTCAATGTGTGTGGAGGTGGCCGAGGTGCTTTGCTTTCTAGGTGCAGATCAGTGCCCTGTTGTGCCCCGGGTCTGATGAAGACCGGGGAGATAATGATCCACTGCAGTGGATCACGTCTTGCCTGGGTGGTTGTCCTGGGAGGAATCTCTCTGAATATGCTGGAAACCCAGCATCATTCACTGCCTGAACACCCTCTCCTCTGGCCAGTGGACCAGCAGTTCTCCATTTAGCCCCTCTCCATTTTCTGTCAGGAAAATGGACAGGGATATGGTGAGTGGGAGGCAGTTAAATGGGGTTTTTGATACTGTTTGTTTTTCATGTCCTGGTGAGTACTGGCAGAACAGATAAAGCAGAACCACCCTCAGGCTTCTCAGCAGTTTCCTGACTGTCCATCTCTCTGTAGGTCTGGAGCAATGAGCTGGACATCTCCCTGCAGCACAGCTCCAACATGAGGCCATACAACTGGAGCTACACCCAGTTCTCCCAGTTCAATTCTGATGACTCCCTCCTGCTGGTATCCGGTGTCTTTGTGGGGCCTCACAACTCCTCCTCGGGGGAGATTGCTGTGATCAGCATGGGTAAGTGGGGCTTCCCTGGGGCATCTGAGTGCTGGGTGAGGGGGTTCCCTTCTTTGGATTTGCGGTAGCCTTGCCTCAGCTTGTCCTGGCTACTGAGCTAAGGGGCTCCAATTGCAGTTCTAGAGGGGAAACCTCACAGACAGCCTTAACTCTGTTGGGGTCACTACAGCAGCACCTCAAGGCAGTATGTCATGTATTTAGCCTCACTTCTAAGTGGCAGTCTGGGCAAGGGTTATCCACATCACTCATCTCGAATCCCCTGCCTCTGGCATATGTGGTGCTTGCCATAGAGCCTCAGAAACCCAGAACGGTTTGGGTTGGAAGAGCCCTTAAAGCTCATCTCATTCCTACCCCTGCCATGGGCAGGGACACCTTCCACTCTCCCAAGTTGCTCCAAGTCTCATCCAGATTGGCCTGGAACGCTTCCAGGGGTCCAGAGGCAGCCACAACTTCTCTGGGCATCCTGTGCCAACGCCTCCCCAGTGTCACAGGGAACAATTTCCCCCCATTATCCCATCTATCCCTGCCCTCTGTCAGTGAAAAACCATTCTCCCTTGTCCTGTCGCTGCATCCCTTGTCCCAGGTTCCTCTCCAGCTCTCCTAGAGCCCCTTCAGGCACTGGAAGGTGCTCTAAGGTCTTCCCAGAGCCTTCTCTTCTCCAGGCTGGACACATCCAGCTCTCTCAGCCCATCTCCAGAGGAGATGGGCCCTTAGATCACCTTTGTGGCCCTAGTCTCACCCATAGGTCTCACAGGGCTTTCTGAGGTGTTGTTATCTGAGCCTCTTTCACTTCTGCTGCAACTCTGTGTATGCGGTTTATCCCCACTTGTTGTCTCACCATCTTTGTGCAGAGTCCCACAGTACCAGCAATCAGGAGTGTAGCAGGAATCAGGAGTGCACACCTGCCTTGACTGGAGAGGCCCCAAGCTCCAGGGGTGGGAGGGAAATTCTGTATGTGTGTAACTCATTCTTCCTCATTTCCCAGGGGCTGCTCTGGGCCCTGCTCAGGGAAAGGGTGGGACGTTGGATTGCTGTGTGCTCTGGCTCTGTGCACTGCCCTGTTATTTTGGTTTCCTTTGTGCAAGGTATCATCACACATCTCTGCAGAAAAGAGAAATAATCTCTCTCTGTAGCAGTTGCTGGGAGCTGGGTGGGGGTTGGCCTCTCCTACAGAGACCTGGATCCACTTCCCCTGTCCCACATGGTTTCTCCAGGGCTCCTGCTGGAAATCACTGCCTCATGTTTCCCTTCTAGAAAACTTCACGCTACTTTCCAGGGTGAGGAATAAGCCCTATGATGTGTTTGGCTGCTGGCTGAATGAAACCAACTTGATATCAGGCAATTTGCATCGGATTGGACGCATAACCTCCTGCTCAGTGCTGTGGCTGAACAATGCTTTCCAGGTGAGCTGCCTTTCTTCGACCTTCACAGGCAGTGCAGCTTCCTGCTGTCTCCTGGGGGAGAGAAAGCTGCAGGGGAGGATGGCTCGATCCTCCTGTCCTCCCTGTTTGTCTCCTCTGACTTGCCCTCAGGATCCTGAGCTTGTGGCAACCCTTGCATGAGGTTTCTCCATGCTTGGTGTTGTGGTACTCACTACAATATTCTAACTCTGCCCTCAGATCTCATTAACTTTTGCCACATTAATTAGGCTGAGGAGTTAGCTGCAGTGCTCCACAGCATGCATTGCCCAACAACAGGGCTGCTGAGGTCCTTGATAGTCTGAAGCTGGGCCTGGGACTGCTGTAGCCTGATGTGTGTCCCAGCAATGGCCCTTCTCCCACTTGGTGGCTCAGGGTGTTCCTGGGAGCTGGAGGCTGAGCTCAGCCCTGCCTGGTCTTGCTGAGGTTTCTTGGGCCAGCTGCTACCTCTCATTCCATGGTGAGACTTGGAGAGCCAAGTGTGCTGGCCTCAAACGGCTCATTCACTCCCTGGCACTTGGGCTGCTCAGTCGTGTTCCCCATGTTTTGCCTCTGTTTCAGTGTCACACCTGCACATCCCCATGTTTTGTGATTTTAACAAGATACTGACCCCAGGTAAAAATCCTCTGGTAGCAGAGATCTTCCCACAGCCACATCTCTATGCTATGCTGAGGCCTTATCCCAGCATTACCCCTTTCATCCCTGAAAGGCCAGGAAGGGCCTTTCCCATAACAGGGCTGTGGGAGTACAGCTGCAGGCTGGCAACAGTGAGGCAGAGAGGGACCTGCTCTGTGTGTCTGGAGCTGATACCAAGCTGCTCCTGCTGAGGGGTACAAGCCCACTCCAGGAGCACAGGGATTCTCTGTCACTGCTGCTGTGGGCCAGACAGCTCCCACTTCATGCTTATCACAGAGGTCTGTTCCTGAAATCCCTGTTGATCATAGAATGTAGAGTGGAAGGTGGAAGTATTCTGAGGTGGAAGGGACCCACAAGGATCAAGTCCAGCTCCTGGCCGTGCACTGTAAAGCACCAGGTAGCACCAGCTGATGACCTCAGGGTACAGTGGCAGCAGTGCTGCCCAGCTGCTGTGCTTCCTCGCTCCACTGCTGCCTGCCTGCAGGAATGTTTTCTCTTGTTCTGTCTCCATCCAGGATAGTAGAGCTGGCAAGCCTGGGGCCCGTTCTTGTGTCAGTGCCCCACATATACTGTGAAGGGATCTGTGGGGGCTGGTGTCCCTGCATTAGCTCAGGTCTTGGTTTGAACTGTAGGAGTGATGTTGGGTGGTTCCTGCTCACTTCTCCCTTCTGCTTGCAGGGCATTGAGTCTGAGAATGTGAATGTAGTGAAGAGACTGTTCAAAATCCAGAACCTGAATGCTAGCACCATCCGGACTGTGATGGTGGCTGACTGCAGCCGGTACGATTCCCCGGATCTACTCCTGGACTATGAGGAGCAACTGGCTGCTTCCTCCTCCTGCCCAGTCTTTGATCTCGGTAGTGACAGTGAGGAAGAAGAGGCCAAGCCCAAGCTGCCTCCGGAGCCAGCCGTACAGGAATTGCCGGATGCCGGGGGTGTGCCGGCAGAGCATGGGCTGCAGCAGCTCTTTGATGATATCATGGAGGGCCGCGTGAGGCCTGCCATGACCGAGACAGAGCTGGAGACAAAGGTGGCTGAGCTGTTTGTGCGCAACAGAACTAAACCGCCTGAGCCAAACCTGCTCCCCACAGACAGCAACAGCAAGACAAAGTACTTGATCTTCACCACAGGATGCCTCACCTACTCTCCGCACCAAATAGGTAAGGCTGGGTCTGAATTTGAGACAGCTGGGGCTCCCTGGGGGCCTGGGCTGCAGCTGCGCTTGGGATTTGGGTTGGGAAAAGACCTGGTCTCTCTTCTGCCTGTCTGTGAGGTGTGAGCTGCAGTTTGCTCTGGATTCTGAGAGGCCCCATCAGTGAGGGGAGTTCTACTTCCTCTACTTGCCTGAGGGTTGTTCTGTTGCTGCCAGCATGACATGTGGCCAAAGTCATGGCAAGAGCTGAGCAGAAAAGCAAGAAGGAGCTTCTGTTTAAGGACACCAGCTATGAGCAGCAGTGGGTGCAGGGGCAAGGCAACAATTGCCCTGGAGGAGTATGTAGAAGCACCTTGGTCCTGTTCTCTTATGGGAGTAGACAGGGCATCAGGGCAAGCTTGGTCTGAGCAGCATGGAGTTGATATGTGAGTCACTTGTGCAGTGCCCCTGCCCCTTGCCTGCCTCCACTCTGCCATGGGGTGGGACCACCCTTACGTGGGTGTCCAGCCTCAGTGAGACACTTGGGACTGGGAAGGTTTCCGGGGGGATTATACACTGCCCCAGCCAGTGTTTGTGTGCTGAGAGATGCTGGGCAGGTTGCAGCCTCCTCCATTGTACCAGTGGGGTACAACGGGCTGTGGGTGCAGCATGTGCCAGGCCATGGCTGGTGATCTTGTCCTGTGTTAGGATGTCACTTGCTCTCACCTGGGGCACTCCTCTTAAGCAACAGGTCTAGCAGAGCCTGAATTTACAGGAAATCCTGTGGGATTCTCCTCAGCAGGGAGCAGGAGCTGTTGGGCTGTTTCCCCAACAGATCCTAAAGCTGGCAGAGAGGTGGAAAGGACCAGGAGTGTGGGGAAGGAGGGAGCTGCTCCCAGACAAGACTGCTGTGAAGCCACACTTTCAGTTCCTTTCACTCTTCGCACAGTTACAGCCTTGCTTCCTTGCTCTCCTGACTTTTCCATGACATAGTCCTACACCAATACAGCACAGTAAGGTGGGAGAAGGCAGTTTGCAGAGCTGTAAGCACCTTAGTCTTTGCCCACCTCAGTTAGGAGTATGACCTGGACTAAATGAGCTCTGCTCCATGCTCCTGCCTATGGGCTGGGTTTGCAGACAGCCATGGTGACTCAGCCCTGGGCTGGGCTGAGCCAAGGCCACCTTGCAGACTACAACCTGCCTCACACCAAGGCAGAGCCTTTGGGCTCCCAAATTCCTTCACAGCCTCCCAGGGCTGAGGGATTTGTGTGATGCCTTTGAACTCTGTGGCTCCCTGGCTGGCAGCCTGCATTTGCAGTACAGGCTGCTTCTTGGAGGCCTGGATACTGGCTCAGTTCCTGTCCCACCATGAGTCACTGCAGTGTTGTTTGCCCCTTGGTTTGTGTTCAGAACTGGCCCTGTGCACCTGGTCTGTGCCCACAGGACCTAAAGGAGCTCACTCTGTGCTCACCTCCCACTCTATGCAGTGCTTCTCCAGCCTCAGATCCTTGAGTTCCCATTTCTCATGCTGGTTCCAGGTTGAACAGCCTGTCCTGCTGACTCATGTGTGTCAGAGTTTGGAATGGGGAGCATGGTGCTGTGGAAGTGAGGATGAATATGCTGGTGAGCAGCACCAGTGGGATGGAAGAACACCAGTGCTGTCCCAAAGGTCCCAGGCTCAGGGGGAGAGATATTGGTAATGACCTTAGACTTGAGCTGTAGTGGGGTGTCACCTGTGTCTTGTTTGGCTGCAGGAGAGGGCTAAAATCAAAAGTATTGTTAGCAATTCCTTCAGAGGGGCAATGGGAAGGGATGGGATGGGCCGGACCACCTTCCAGCTCCCCCTGGACCTGCTGAGGATGAAGCCTTTGTGTATGCTCAGGAGCTACTGAGGCTCACAGGTCCTCCAGGAAGTCATTGGAGATGGACCATTTGTGGAGCTGTTTGTGTTTTGGACCTCTGCAGAGCTGGATGGGGACAGGGCTTGACCCATCACTTGTCTCATTTAGTCAGGAGGTTCAGAAGCTACAAAGCACTGGAGCACAGTTTGGATTTAAATGTTTGTTCTTTGAGCTTTCTGGGACAGATCCCCACCTGCACTTGACAGTGTCAGGGGAAAACCCTGCCACAGCGTGTGCATCTGCTGGGCTGCTCCAGGCTGGCTACTGCAGAGAAAGGGCCCAGCCCAGGGAATCATTTAGGAGAAAAACCTTCTACAACTAGTGTGTCTCCTGGGCCAACACAGCTTCCTTGTGCTCCAAGAGATGAGCTGAGGCAAGGTTTGGCTGTACCCACACATACTGGGATATCCCTGTCTGGGGTTGGATGTGCCAGGACATTGCTCATGGGCAAGGTCTTGGCCCAAAGCCCACCTAAAGAGCTGAAGGAGCCTGGCCAGGACAGCAGCCCTGTCCCAGACCTTGCCCAGCAAGCTGGTTCTCCCTTCTTGGCCGCACCAAGGGAAGACCCTCCCTGAAGCCTGTGACCTCCCCCAGCCCTGCTGGCAGCAGCCTGTGGAACTGCCTCCCTCTGCTTTCTGTCCCACAGGGATTAAAAGGATCCTGCCCCATCAGATGACGACTGCAGGGCCGGTGCTGGGGGAGGAACGGCGCTCAGATGAGTTCTTTGACTCCCTGGATCATGTCATCGACATCCATGGGCACATCATTGGCATGGGCCTCTCCCCTGACCACCGGTGAGTACAGAGGGTTTCAGCAACTGCCAGGGTGGGCAAGAGCTGCTCAAGGGCTCTGTGGGGTGATCAGGACATGAAGTGACTGTGGTGGATGGATTGGGTGCCTGCTGATCCAGATGATAATGGTGTGTTACTGCTGAGCATCGCCCCCAGCTGTGGCAGGAATGTGTTCCTGAGCCAACTCAGGACAGGGTGGCTCCTTCTGAGAGTGGAGGAGCTGCCCATACCAATGTGTATTGTTCCTGAGGTAGATCATCCATAGAATCCTAGGACGGTTTGTGTCGGAAGGTAGCTTAAAAACCATCTAATGCCCACCCTCCTGCCATGGGCAGGGACAACTTCCACTCTCCCAGGTTGCTCTAAGCTCTGTCCATTTGCTTTGAACACTTCCAGGGATCCAGGGGCAGCCCCAGCGTCTCTGGGCAACCTGTGCCAGGGCCTCATCACCCTCATAGAGAACAATATCCCCAATATCTTCTCAATATCTCATCTATCCCTGCCCTCTGGCAATAGGAAGCCATTCCCCCTTGTCCTGTCCTTCCATTCCATGTCCCAGGTTTGGCTCCAGCTCTTTTGGAGCCCCTTCAGGCACTGGAAGGGACTCTTAAGATCTCCCTGGATCCTTCTCTTCTCTGGGCTGAACAGCCCCAGCTCTCCCAACCTGGCTTCTGAGCAGAGAGGCTCCAGCCCTTGGAGCATCTCAGTGGCCTTCTCTGGAGTCCAGCATCTCCACATCCTTCTTGTGTTGGGTTCCCACAGCTCTCTTGGAGGCAGCTCTCTGGTGGGATCTCACATGAATGGAGCAGGGGGCAGAGTCCCCCTTCAGATGCTGCCCAGAATACGCCCCCATCCATAAAGATAGTTTTAATGAGATTAGAGAGGTGTGACCTGACTCCTAGAATCACCTTCCAGGTGTGGTGGTCCTTTCCAGACATGGCTAGGAGTGTTCCAACAGCCTTTTCCCTGTTTCAGCCTGGATTTCAGTGAGCTGGGTTGCAGGCTCCATCCCTGCTGTGCCAGGGGGCTCTGTGGTCCCTGGTGCAGTGCAGGTAACCCATCCCTGCCCTCCCCAAGGTACCTGTACGTGAACAGCCGGGCCTGGCCACAGGACTGCGTCATCTCAGATCCGATGCAGCCACCTCCCATCGCTGAGGAGATCGACCTGCACGTGTTCGACCTGAAGACCATGAAGGAGGTGAAGCGAGCGCTGCGTGCACACCGGGCCTACACACCCAACGAGGAATGCTTCTTCATCTTCTTGGACGTCAGCAGGGACTTCGTAGCAAGGTGAGGGAGTGGGCAGGATCCTGATCCTGCATCTGGGAAGGCCTGGGGCTGTTTCTGTGGGATGACCGGGTGAGCAGAACACTCCTGTGTATTGGGAGTAGAGCAGGGAATGAATTGGAAAGAACAGATGGACTGACTTGGAAAGTGCTGATAGAGGGTGGCTGCCCTGGTCCTGCTGTAAGTATCCTGCTGTAAATCCCTGAGGAAAGGGTAAATCTGGGGCTGTGGTATGGTGGTAGGTGGCAAATGCCATTCTTGGGTGCAGGTGCTATGGAGTGAGCTGAGAGGCCCTGGATCCCAGAAGGAGCTGCCTGTGCAGGCTGAAGCTCATGGAGACAGGGGCTTGGATACCCTCTGCTCTTATCCCTGCAGAAGGATGGGAGTGGGAAGGGCAGGGTGTTGGGGCTGCTGGGCTGACACTGGAACCAGTGGGGCACCCTGACCACTGTTTCCACCCCAGTGGGGCAGAGGATCGACACGGCTACATCTGGGACCGGCACTACAACATCTGCCTGGCCAAGCTGCAGCATGACAATGTGGTGAACTCAGTGGCATTCAGCCCGGTGGAGCAGGAGCTGCTGTTGACAGCCAGTGATGACACCACCATCAAGGTGTGGCGGTCGCCACGGGCCGTGCGTGTCCGGCAGGCCAGGAGGCCCAGGCCCAGGAAACTGCTCTTCTCCTGGCTCATGAACCAGAAAAGCTGAACCCAGGTACATCTGCTCCTGCAGCTTCCTCACTGCAGCACGTCCTTCTGAGCTCACAGAGCCCTGAGTCCTACACAGAGATGAGCTCTAGGCACACAAATCCTATGGCTGAGCCAGGAGGGGCCCTGGCAGCAGGAATCACCTCCTTGAAGCATTTGCTTCAGACAGGACATAAGAGCTGGGGCCCTGCTGTGGGTCTGTCGGGCAGCAGCTGAGCTGGTCACTGCAGGGTGGGCTCCCACAGCTTCTCACCAGCATTGCTACTTGGGCATAGCTCTCTGGGTGAGCGCTGGGCTCAGGGAACACTGAGCCATGTCCAGTGTGGGTCTGTGTGAGCTGGGGACATGGCTGGCCCCACTGGGAGCCGCCAGCTGCAGAGTGCTTGGCAGGAGCCACGATGCAGCTGCGCTGCCTGACTGCAGGACTCTCTTAATATTGGCATTTTATTAATTTGTATTTGTCCCAAAGCTCCACAGGCAACTCATCTGGCTGCTGGGGAATGTCAAGTGCCTCCTCCCCATGGCAGCTCTGCCTGGGAGGGCAGCAGGAACTGGGGGCGGTAAGGGGGCGACAGGGCCAGGGCCGGGAGCCTGACTGGCCCCAGGGTCTGAGTATTGGTATCACCAGTTTCCAAACTTGGGAGTGGGGAGGGCTGGTGGTCACATGGTGCTCGCTTTGCCTCTGTCTTCCTCTGAGTAGCACTTCAATAAGCTATGGATTGGGAACGTATTTATTGTGGGGGATCTGCTGTCCCTTTCTGGGGTACCCATGAGGACAGCTTACCTCCTGCCCATTGCTACCCAATTGTGGCACTTTAGGTTCTCTTGGTATGTTCTCTGTGAATAGATGTGGGCACCCGTGGGTGCTGCAGGTATTCATTCACCTGCAGGTGATGGGGACGGAGCCCTCCTGCCTGCAGTGACAGCTGAATAAGCTCCCTGTCCATGGGGCTGACCTGCCATGGAAGGGGTCAGCTCCTCCAGGACCCCACAGGCACTGGGGTTGGTCACTTGGAGTTATTACAGGCTCAGTGGTGTTCACTGTCTGTCCCTTGAGCTTCTCTCCCTGTAGCAGGTACCCAAATGTCAGAGTCTAAAATAAAGCTTCTAATCTTGACCTGGCCTGATGGGGCCCGGAGGAGCTGCTGTCGCTCCTGGAAGCAGGGCTGGGAAGGAGCTGCAGGGGGAGGCATTTTGGGCCCCTCCTGGAAGCCCCAGGGCAGGTGCCTGTGCCATTCCCAATCTGGGGTTGCTGACAGACCTGATAGAAGTGGCAGCTCCTGTCACAATGGCACTGATGGCTTCAGCAGCCTCTGCAGCAGGAGGGTTGGCACTTGTGTCCTACTGTGCCCCAGCTTCATCCAAAACCCCCAAACTCAGGTTTTCTGTCATGAAATGAGGGGTTCCTTCATGTATGTGCACACAGGCTCCACATTCCGCTCTGTCCAGTCACACAGCGAAGGAACAGCCCCTCCCTCTTCCCCCAACTGTGAACTCTCCCACCCATGGCTCAGTGCAGCAGTGTGCAAGGCACTGAGGTGTTGTTTGTACTGAGTTTTGCTCTTCACTCTGGCATTGAATAAATACTCTGCTAAAGCATCTCTGCAATGTGAGCTTGTTTTTCCAAGCACTGCTCTGCTGAGGTAGAGCTGAGTCCAGGACTGTCACAGGGCTGGGGCACTGCGGGAGCTGCTGCCCAGCCAGTGGTTACGTGCCCTGGGCTGGGTAGTCTGGGTAGAGAGCTGTGAGCAACAGGAGAGAGGCAGGGGATGGCCGAAGGGCAGCAAGTGTCCATCACAGCCAGGGCTGAACCCTGCAGGCTCCACAACAAGCTAGGGGCTGGCTCCCTCTTGGATTTATGTTTTTCCAAGCACGGAACAGGTAAGCAGAGCCCTCCAGTGCTGTTTGGCATTCCTGTGCCACAGCAGCCTCCTGAGCTGCAATGCCAGTGTCCCCTCACTGCCCTTTGCATCTCTCTGGTGCAGCAGATGCTGTGGTATGAAGAGGGTCTGGGGGCTTCCCAGAGGGGACAGGTGCCCATGGTCATCCCTTGTGTTTGTTTCTTCCACACACAGTGAGTGGAGGCCAGCAGGGTGCTGCCCCCACACGTTTAATCCCCACACGTTTAGCTCAAGCTGGGCTTGAGCTGCAGCTTGGGAGGGGCTAGCATCCTGGAGGCTCTGGGCTCCCAACAGCAGTGAGGGAAAAGCAGCCTGTTCTGGAGGAGTTCAGAGCTGTTACAACCCAGGAACAGGAGTGCTGGACTTGCCTTAGCAGCAGCAGAACCACTGGAACCACTGACCCAGCACTGCTGCACTGGCTCCCACTGGCCTTTCGGCCCAGCGGAGCTCCAGCAGCCAGACTCCAGCTCCTTCCCTTCCCATTACAACCCCCCTGTTCCCTCCTTGTTTGGGAGGCAGGAGCTTGTTGCAGGGAAGCAGGAGCTGGGGAGAGTTCCCAGCACAGAAATAATCCCCCAGCACAGAAACCCCTCCACCCCGAGGCAATCCTCCCCCATGCTGTGCCCAGCATCCCCTGGCTCATACACAATGATGCTGTTCAAACAGCTTTTATTAGTGGTTCTGACCATACTACCCCCTCAAGGAAAACAAAACCTAGTTTCACAGTGCCAGGCTGAGATGGTGTGGTCAAAAGGGAAAAAAAACCCACAAAAATCCAGCAGTGGCTTGTGTCCAGTGTTTGTCCGTGTGGCCCCGGGCTGGCAGATGAGTGCCAAGGAAGAGGCTGGGCCCCTGCCTGCAGCACATAAACACAATTCCTGCTGCCAGCTCCAGAGCCGCTAAGAGCCAAAAAAGGCCCTGTACAGGGTCAGCAGCACGAGAAGGGTGGGGAGGAAAAAGCTCCTGGCAGGAAAAAGCTCCTAACAGGCCACATTTCCTCTCCAGCAGTAACCTCGTAGCCTGAAGAGCTCAGCCTGAGCTTTGCTGCAGCACCAACCCTCCCACTGACCTTCCAAATATGTGCTGGGGCAGGAGGACCAGCTCCCACCCTGAAAGCAACCCAGATCCCCCCAACTGAGTCACTGTCTCCACAGACCCCCCTGGCACTACCCCAGTCCTGCTGCAGACAGCACCTCACAAGCAGACATTCTGATCAACACAGAACAAGCTCCCTCCCACATAACACTCAATTCCCAGTGATTTATAAGCAGAGCTGACCTTCTTCTCCCTTCCCAGGCATTTCCAAGCATCCCTGGGGAGCTGCTGTAGATGGGAGCAGGGCTCTGCTAGCCTGGAATTTTCCTCATAAGGCACAGGGTGAGAGCAGCAACACAGGGCATGATCTGTCCCTTGGGACAGGCTGGAGGGGACTTGCACAAAGGGAAGGGTCCTGTCACCCCTCTCCTACCCTAGTTAGGCTGTGCTGTCACCAGCTTCCATCCCCCTCCCCAACAACAGAGGCTGGGTCTGTCCCCAGGCCTGCACACACAGGTGTGAGAAGTTTCCTGCCGCAATTCCCAAGGGCTCATAGGTCACCCCAGCACCTGCCTGGAAAGCCCCTGGCCAGCACAGCAGCCGTGGCTGCAAGAGGTTCAGCTTGGGCCAGGGTTCAGCTCAGCCTGGAGGGCATTGGGCACCCCTAAGTTCCTGGGCAGCAGCAGGGACATTCCAAACAGCCCCAGGGGCAGGTCAGGCCAGTGCCAGCGCGTGGGGGGACAGCCAAACCCTGCAGGGCTCCCTGCCAGGGCAGAGCCTGATGGTGCTGACCCCTTAGGGTGGCTGTGCTAGAGCCAAGGTGTGCACAGGCCACAAGCCTGGCAGGCTCTGCAGCCATCAGACCCAGGCTGGGCACCTGGCAGGAGCTGCTGGCAGTGGAGGGTCAATCCCCGGCAGCCATCAAGGAGGGTGACCATGCTCCAGCCCCACTGCCCGAGGAGCAGCACAGGAGCCACCCAGGGCCCCTGATCATTGTGGGTTGTTCACAGCTGGTTCCTGTCACCAACAAAACATCTCCTGCGGCATGTTCAGCCACCGACAGGGGTGTGGAAAGCCCAAGCAAAGGAGGCAACAAAGCTTTGAGTCCTGGGCCCTGGATCAAGGCCTATCCAGAGCTACCCATGGCCACAACAAAGCTGCAGAGTGCACTGTGCAGGGAGGTGGCAGCCAGTTCTTCCCCACTAAACCGAGAGAAACATTCTCATGGTTGCTGAACATGTGCCACCCAGAGGGAAAGAGCCCAGGGACAGAAAGGGGACAACACACTTCACTTCTTCAGCCCCTAGGTGGCTGCAGGTTCAACGTGGGGCCTTAGTGAAGGAAGAGCTCCAGGGTGCTGTCACATAGAACCAGCTGGCCCACAACTCCTGAGCTCAGGGATAGGGAGCAACAGTGAGGGACAGCTGCTGCTGGTGACTGCAGGCCCTGTGGGAGGGCAGGGGCTGGCCAGCAGTGCCCACTGCATGGGCAGACACTACACATCCCACAGCCTGAGGTAGCAGTGCCCAGACAGACACAGCAGCGTGGCCACAGATGGATGTGGAGCTCAACAGCAGCAGGAGCCCTGGGAAGGCTGGTGGAGCTGTCCCACCACGGGAGCGCAGCCAGTTCAGGGCCTGTGCCTTTGGTTATGTGCAAAGACAGCTCCCATCCCAGCACCCATCCCACCCAGTGCTGCTTGGCACACAGAGCAGAGGGGGACAGGGCCTGGGGCTCTCAGGATGCACACCGAACCGTGTGTCACCTTCCTCTCCTGGCACAGGAGGGACAATCTCCACAGCAGATTCACTTCTCCTTCCCTACAGGCATCCCTGCTGCTGCCCCATGGTCCCTCCTGGGCAGTAGCACCTCCTACCCCATTCCACACTCCAGCACACACCACCCATCCCACACCCAGCGAGGGCTGGACTCAGGGCTCCCCTGCCCTGCAGCTGGGCTCAGCACCCTCCTAACACACCAATGGCATCAAACCAGTCTGTGTCTCTCTTGCCCAGCTTGCTCTGCAGCTGTCACATGCCCTCGTCTCCCAGGCGTGGAACAACCAGCAGTGCAGAGCCACGGCACCTCAAAGCACACAGCTTCCAGGAACACAGAGATCTCAGAGGGAAATCCTAGACAGCTGAGCCAAAACCCCCAGGAGGTGGAGCTCAGCCAGGGCAAACCGCTGTTTTACTACAGAGAGCTGTGGATGTCGGCTGAACTGGCAGAGCAAGAGCTGCACTGGTTTCCACTGGAGTCCAGACAGCAGCAGTTCAGACACCCAAGTCCCTGCAGGGAATCTTCCACATCCCACATCCTGCCAGTGTCCACCCAACCCTCTCCTCAGGAAAGAGAGCTCCCATTAGACACCTCGTTTCCACTCAGAGCAAAGGTCCCTTTTCCGGAAGGGCTCTTCCCCTCTCTGTGCCCCCTCCTCTCACTCTGAGACCCGCCTGAAGTGCAGCACAAGCGGGAGATGCCCTGGGCAGTGCTGGCTCCATGCTCACTGCTCCAAGGTCAGGAGGGTTAGAGGCCCGTGAGATCAACGATGGCTTTAATAAAGATGGCATCATCACGCACGTAGGAGTTCTTGGCTTCCATGACGGACACGGGGCAGAAGAGGGGGCAGCCACTGGCAATGTTCATCTCTGTGACAGGGCGCTGGAAGGACGAGGATGTCACATCAGGGCGGAAGGCATCGATGATGTGCTCCCGGTTATTCTGGTCCAGAAGCATCAGGGTGACCTGTGGGGAAAGGTGAAAACATAGGAGAGTGGCTGAATTAAACACACACAGAAGCCCAGCCCAGTGACCTGCCGTGAGACGTGCAGATACCAGCAGCCACAGCCACCCTGAGCACCTGCAAATCAGAGAAACGCCTCTGAGTGGTACCAGCAGAGAACATCAGCTCAGTAACGTCCTGTAGAAATTTTCCCCATCCCCACGTCTTGCCTGTCACTGGAAACTTCCCTGTGGCAGCACAGGGCTGCCAAACTGACTGAAAACCTACACCTTGCTCTCAGTACCGACACTGCACACAGGCATTTCCCTGAGGCAGGGCTGTTGTCCTCTCTGCATCCACTCGTGCCCGCTCACTCAGTCTCCATGTGTTCTGCAAACCTGCAGTGCCAGGAGCTGGGATCTGAGCTCCTGACATGGAGTGAGCACCCACTGTCCCTGAGCTCTGAGGCCACCACAACCTTCCCTTGTCCTCAACCCCTGCAGAGGCTCTGTTGGGTTCCAAACATCCCATGTCATCCCTTTGCCCCACAACACAGCCGGTGCTCTCAGCACACCTAGGGAACCCCCACAGCAGCCAACACACAGCCCTTCCTCTGCCTTGCCAAGCAGGCCAGAGTGACAGTGCCAAGAAGCTCAAGTGGGTGGCAAGCCAGACAGGCTGTGGCTGGACACAGTGGGCTCGGCTCCAGACCCACCTTCTGGTTGAAGGGCCATCGCAGCAGCGCGTCGTTGGGTCCCTTCATCACCACAAAAAACAAGGACAGGTGGGTCCCACGGCCGGTGCCGTCCCCATTCAGGTACACGCGCAGACACATCTTGTAGCCGTACTTGCTGGTGTAGAAAGCTGTCAGAAAAGTGTGGAACAGGCACAGTGAGGGTCCAATGCAGCCCAGCCTGGCACCAGCAGATGTCTCTGAACTCTGAGGACTCTTAAGTTTGGCGTCTGGGAGGAGCCAGGTCTGAGCTGCACCAGAGGTGGTCTGGAAAGCCCAAGGCCAGGCAATGCAGCCCTTGGCCTGAGCAGATGCTGTGCACAGAGCAGTTGCTGCCAGTCCCCTGGCTGTTCCCTGACTGCCAGGGGAAATCTGCCACAGAGTTGGGCCAATCCTCCTGCACCCCAGTGCTGAAGGAGCTGTGGTTCATGGCAGTAGCACTGGTGAGCAGGAGCAACCCTCCCCATAAAGCACCTCGCTGGGGCCAGAGCACCCTCAGCACCCCTGCTTGTGAGCTGGTGCCTCTAGTCAGGGCAGGGACTCAAGCAAGTGAGCTTTAGTTCTCATTTGGATCCCCATGGCATGGCTTGGGCATGGCCAGGATGGGATCTCAGGCACTTTCCTTCCCCAGCAGTCTTGGGAATGCTTGTGGTGTGACTCCAGACCTGTGTGGGGTCACAGCTTGGAAGGAGACCTGCCACAAGTCACCCTCCCACAGCAGCACAGAGCAGCACATCTGGGACTGGCGAGGCCCAGCGGGCACAGGCAGAGATCAGAGGTCACAGCCAATATTTTACTGCAGGACTTGGTGTGTTTCCCAACAGGCAAACTATGAATAGCAGAGACACCGTGCTCTTCTACAGGGTGAGGGGCAAGAGATCGGGTCTTTGTCACTGCATCCCTTTTGGCAATCCCCAGCTCATTTCCTCTGCTCCTTCCTCCCCACCTGCTTCACCCAAAGGCTCTCAGGACAGATGACCCTTTTGCTAGTCCAAGGAGAACATCCCCACTGCCTCCCTGGGCCTTCTCAGCACTCCCCTCACCCCATGAATGTAAAACCCATAGAGGAACAGGAGGAAGGATGGCTCCAGAATGGTGGGAGTAGCCAGGGAGACAGACCAGGAAGCTGGGCATCCTGCTCGCCCTGGCCCAGGCAAGGAGCAGAGCAAGGTTCCAGCAAGGCCATCCCCCTTCCCCCCTGAGACTGATGGGCTGCACCCTGGCTTGTTCCAGGTCAGGCCCTGAATGAACCTTCCTTGTACAATTTGCTGTTTTGAACTCAAGATTTTGCCCTTTGCCAAACTCTGTGGCAATCACTCCGTCCTCACAATACTGCAAGCAGTAACTCCACTTCCTTTTCTTTAACACAGATATCAGCTGTTATTTCCTTGCCTTTATATTTAATGCAAACCAAACAATTACAGCCAATTCCCTTTCTCATTCCATCCACAGCCTGCACCTCTCTCCTTCCAGCTCTCTCTTCCCTCTTGGAACAGCACTGCTCTGCCTGCTTCACTCTCCTAGACAAAACATCCCCTTCCACATGGAATATTTTTTTTCTTGGCCTGATTTTCTCAGCCTGGCCTTGGCAGCATGTCCCAAGCAAAGGACCTGCCACGAGACCCACACCCAGCTGAGATGCTAAAGATTTTGGGGATTTTGCACACCTGGAGAGAAGATGGCAGGAGAGCGGCCTGTTATCGCCTCCTGACGCTTCCGGGCAAACTCTGTTATCTTCCAGACGAAAACCCCATCATAGGTGGAAGCCTCCATGTTGCGGATCTTCTCCTCCATCTCAGCCATGGCCAGGTCTTTGAGCCCAATGCTCCTCTCCAGCTGCCGGACCTGCTCAGTGGGACACATGGTGCAGGTTAGAAACACACTGGCTCTGGGGCCTGAGAGAGCCAGCAAACCCCGGCAGACCCTGGCATCCCCTCAGGACTGCTCTTTAGTGAGAGACTTTCTCCAGAATGGACAGGGAGCATGGGACGGAGAAACTGAGCAAGATAAGCCAATTCACTGAAGCTTCCTTCTGCGCCCTGTCACTCTGGACAAGATTCATTGATACAGCTCAGCTCAGTGCTTGAGCTGGAAACTTTCCTGTAGCCAATGTAAAACTCCCCCCAAGGAGCTGTTCTATTGGCTGAGCAGCACAAGAAGTGAGGATGGGGAAAAAAAATCCACAATAACTCAGCGCTGTGACAAAACTAAATTGAGAAAGAAAAGAACCAACACCCTCTGGAGGGTTCATCCCTGCCAGCTCACACAGGGTCACACCAGATCAGTTGCCTAGAGAGAACAGGTATGCTGCAAACTGCACAGCTCCAGGTGCCAGGAACACTAGGAGCACTCCACAGGGACTCTGCCGGAGCAGACTGGTGGAGGCAGCTCCTTCACACCTCCAGCCTGTTGCTGCAGGCAGCAGCACTGATGGCACTCCTTTGGCAAAGGCAGTACTCCTTTGGAAAGATCTGGAAGGTGAGCAGCCCCACAGATTCAGTGATATGCAGTGCAAGGAGATGCAGTGAAATTCTAGGTGCTCTAGCTCTTGTCAGAAAACCGCCGAGGAAGAACCCCTCGGAATCTCGCCCAGCTTGATAATTAACAGAAATC
Organism: Illadopsis cleaveri; assembly: GCA_013399915.1. Lineage (NCBI taxonomy): Eukaryota > Metazoa > Chordata > Aves > Passeriformes > Timaliidae > Illadopsis > Illadopsis cleaveri. Next base: position 184,190 of record VXBB01023223.1, read on the forward strand.
CGATGTTTTACACAGGTCAGTTAAATTCCCAGCTTTTCCAGGGAGCTGTTGAGGGTTGGGCACAGGCACAAAGGGTATTTTAGTTCTGCCTTCAGATTTGTGGAGTTTCAGGGCCAGGCAGTGAAGCTCTGCTACCTCATGACATGGAATGGAAACAGGAAACAGCCTCTGCTGGGAGTGCTGGGAAGCCCATGCAAGCAGTTACACACCTTGTTGCTCAGTGTTTCGATTTTCTCCTGGTCCAGCCGGTGCTGGCGGCTGTAGGCTTCAGCTGTCAGGGATACTCTCTCCACCTCTCGGTTGAGCACACAGACAATGTTCTCAAAGGTCACTGTTTTCCTCTCAAGGGCCTCACACCTTCCCAAGAGCTCCAGGGACCGGGAGAGCTCCGACTCCGAGCACAGTGAGTTTGCTGCCAGCAGTGAGGAGCTGTTTTGTGATGAAGAAAGGACAGGAAGGGGTTTCGGGTCCCCAGCACCAGTCTTGAGGCTGAGCACAGAGCTCAGCAGCATGTAGAGATGCTCTGCCAAACACTTCCTTTCATGTTCGAGGAGTTTTTCATTTTCCACCTACATGAAGAGAAATACATCCCCCATACAGCATGTGCAATCTACACTGTCACCATCCACAGAACAAATTCCTCCTATCCAAGTCACAACATTGGCTTTAAATTTATGTCTTATAGGGGGAAAAAACAAAAAAAGAATTAAAAAATTAGTTTTGGTTGGGGTGGTGTGGGTTTTTGTTTAGTTTTAGAAATGCTTCAAATCACATACAATGAGGGATGCTAAACACTTCCCCCAGCTGTACTGGTCTGCTCTGCCTTCTTCCAACTCCTCCCAGAAAAGCTCTATCAGATGTACCCAACAGCAACAAAGGACAAAGCCTCACATAACCCCCTGGAGGAGGGATTTATATGAACCAGTGAGATGTGCAAAAACTAAGTGACACAAAGAAATATGGTTCCAGTTCTTTGCTTACAGATCACTGTAATCACAAGTCACTACCCACTTGATTGGATTCAAAGAGACCTTAAAACTCATCCTGTCCCACTCTCTGCCTTGGGCAGGGACACCTTCCTTTAAACCTGGTTGCTCCAAGCCCCATCCAACCCGGCCTTGGACACTTCCAGAGATCCACGGCTCCTCAGGGCAACCTGTGCCAGGGCTGCTCCACCCTCACAAGGAACAATTTCTTCTTGAAAATCTCATCTAAACCTGACCTCTGGCAATGTGAAGCCATTCCTCCTGAAAGCAGGATAATCACCAGAGTCCCAAAACACTTAGGGTGCTCTTTAGGAGGAGATTTCCTTCCACAGGAAGGAAACAACTGGGACACCCACTCTGTACAGCAGATGATGTGAAGTTCCATGTGCAATGGGTTTAATCAAATACCTGAAGGTAAACACATGTGACAGTTCGGGCAACAGCAGTTTGCAGGTGAACTCCAATGTTGGGACTGAAAAGCCCCAAGGTAACCCAAGAGAGGAGCCCTTACCACCTCAGCACAGCCCACAGCCTCAAACCGGCAAGGTACTTTGGATCTGCCACAGGTCTTCACATGGTCCCGAAACTAGAAGGGCAGGAAGGAAGGCAGTATTAGATCTTATGTGTCCCCAGTGCTCCCTTTCCATCCCACTGACAATTGGGAAACTGCAGCCAAGCTGAAGAATGCCCAAGCTGTGGCTAATCACCAGCTGCCACAGTGCCCACTAAACCTGGGCTCTGCCCACCATCAGGCGTGACTTTCACTGGAATACAAATACAGCCCTGACCCCTGAAGAAAGCTGAATTTCCCCTTCTCTTGACAGCTGGGAGGTCTCACTGCTCACCTGCACATGCAAGAGCGAAAAAGCAACGGGTGCAGGTACAAGCTGTGGATGCAGAATAACGAGCTTCCCTGAGGGCTAAGGAATGGGCGGCATAGGCAACAACCCCATGAAACAAGGGCACATTTCATTTTGGGCACTTCACACAACTCTGGTCAGGACGTGCTACAGGTTGGTATTTTTACCTCCATGCCCAGCATGACATTTCTGCAGAGAGGTGTCACTAACCCCTCAGCACTGAGATGACTTGTTCAGGTTCCCACACAGCGCATGATTAATCCAACAAGCACTGTCACAGCTTCACCTAGGGTTTAGTACACTCCTCACCATCAGACACCAGAGCTCTGTTCTGAACAACCACCATATTCCCTCCCCACTTAACTCCTACATCTGCTACAACAGATGTCAATTAAAACTGGTTTTAAACCACTTTTTTAAAGGTTTCTAGATCCATCTGGCTTGGGAAACGAGTTGGGTTACTCAGAGTTAACATGACAGCAAGTAATCAACAAGAGTTTGGAGAGATAAACACAGGAGTTAATATTTAAACACAGGATAGATCACCCATGAGACCCCATGAGCTGGCTCCCTCCTGGGCTTCAGCCTGCAGATAAACTGGGCTGTACCCCAAACCCCAGCCTGCAGCTAAGCTGGGCTGCACCCCCACTCCCTCGTTATGCTGCCATTTGGAAGAACTGTTTTGCTCCTCTTTTTGCTGGCTCTGTTCCCTGCCCTGCTAAAGGGCTTTTTCCAATACTGCTACTAAAAATATTTGTCCGTAGAAGGCAAGATGGTTTCAGATGAATGCACTTTTTGAAAATGTTTCCCAAAACTTAAAATTTTCAGACTTTTGAGCCTTGTCCCAGAGCCAGCAATCTGGAGATGGTATAGGCATGGATTCCATTAGATGATTAATTAGATATCAATTAATATAGCTGGAGATGGGCTTTCTTTCCAAAATTGCAGCAGTGGTTGATGGAGTTGCTCTACACAGAACATAAACCCGTGACTGTGCTTTTCCCAGAGAGGCTCTGCCCCCAGACATGGTTCCAAGGGAGGTGGCAGCGGCAGCAGCAACACTGACCTGCAAGTGCCCCTGAGCCACATTCCCTCACACCAATCCTTATGGAAAACTCACATCCACACTAACAGCTGCCACTCAAGTTGTTTTCCCCACTTGGTTTCCTAATGGACTCTGTTCCTCCCTGCACCTAGAATACCAAGCTCAGCCCATCAGGACACCAAATAGCCCCGCGGCACAGGGTCAGACAGATACCTTCTCCCTGGGAATCTTCTTCCCACAGCCTTCACAAGTCAGCGGGAATTCAGGGCAGACTTCATCATGAGCCTGTGAAGGAATGTATAGGAGATATTTGTCCTCAAATAAAAGCCCCATGGAGGTTCTGTGATGGGCACAATCCCACGGGGGTGGGTTTATACCTTATTACAGTTGAGCGCTGGATTTACCAACCTACACTGAGACCTTGGTCATGCTGATCCCTCTGAGCTGCTGACTCATCTTGTGACCTCCAGGCAAACCCAATTTTGGGTGCCTACATAGCCTCAACCTCTATTTAAAAGCTGCTACAATGATTTAGAAAAATATCAAACTCTTGCTTTGATGGCCAAGATAATCAACGGGAAACTCCTTTTATGGCTCTGCCAGGAGAAGACACGTTGAGACAGGTTGAGTGGAGAGAGCCACAGGATAATTTGGAGAATTTTTCCACTGTAATGGTTATCAGCCAGCTGAGGCACAGGCCCTGTGCCAGCTCATCACACGCCAGGCTGAGCTGATTGTATCTTCACATTTGAACTAGAATACCATTTTTCAACCAGAAAGAAAAATATTTTTAAACTGTTTCATTTACCAGTCCCTGCATACAAGCACCTGCCCCTGCAGCCAGTGTCAGGGCTGGGTTATGGCCAGAGAGGCTGAATAAATGACCAGGGCAACGTGCTCCTCTGTCCTCAGTAGACTCTTGGGCAACAGCGCTGGCTAAATGGAATGCTGGAACATGCCTCTGCTTCTATGCCATTCCCACACTGCTTAAACCTTTTTGTTATACACCCATCAGTTGAAACAAGGCATTGGAAACACCATGAATATGCAGGTCAAAACTCAAAAGATAAGAGCACTGAAGTCTCCTGTCATGGTAGGGACAGAAAAAAATCCAACCAGGAGCATTTCTAATGCAGCCATCTGAAACCAGATGTTTGAAAACTTTGTCACATTGAATCTCTGTTGCCTTCTGGGGGAACATGCACAAACCTCACCCTGTCACACATTAGGTAGTGGAAACTGAAACCAGCAGTAGCTCCACTCCGGCTTCTTGGTCACTCTCTCCTTTTTATGCTTTAAGTGAGTAACTTAAGCTCAGAGCTTCACTGTGTGTCCCTGAAGAGACGACTGGCCAGCCAGCGGGGTTTGGGGGACACTGCTGCCCACATGGATGCTGCTGCCTGCATGGACATGGCGCCCACATGGATGCTGTTGCCTGCAGAGGAGGAGAGGGCCAAGCGCCTGCCTTTAGCCCACTCACTCAGAGGGGCTGAGCTCTTTCTTCTACCCACCTACTGCTCTCATGTTCTAGAAACACCCGATAACATCTACCCCACAACCCACAAAGCACTGGCAGAACAGATAGTCTGGATGAAAGAAGGAAACTTCACTGCAGAGGCAACTATTTTAAAAGGGAGTATTTCAAACTTACAGTCTCCCATGCCAGCATGCTGGGTGTGAAAGTACCACTCTCTCCACACTCCCCAGCACTTATCCTCCATCCTGACTCCCCTCCACACCACAATGCCCAAGAGTGGGCAGTCCTGCCTGCAGCACGGGAAGGAAATCAGCCCTGCTGAGCTCAAATTGCAACTGTTCTGTATGTAAATGGTTAAACACACCCAGAAGCTGCAGCCAGCACAGATCCAAACATTTCTGTATAAACAGTTTCAGGCTCTTCTGGAAACCCCTGTTCCTCTCGCCCCACGTGCGTGTCAGAACAGAGATGGATGGTATTACTGCTGGAAGAAATCCAACTCACCCTGAGAGCCAAGAGCAGGGATTGGCACTCGAACCTGAGCTGCCACACTCCACTCCCCCAGCAGTGGAGCAATCGTCCTGTTTATACCTTTCCCAAACCCACAGCTGTAGCTTCTGCTACAAGGATAAGCACCACTGACATCCAGGCACTTGCTTGGAAAGTTTTTGGGAGCTCTAGAAATCCATGGCTGTGAGTGGGGCTAGGCAAGAGCAGGCACTCTCCCAGATGGAACCAGAGTAGAAATCAAGTCAGACGTCAGAGGGAGGGGAAGAGAACAGCTTACTCAGTCAGGCACATACCAGCCTGCAGCACCCAACAGCAGGAGCAGGAAAATCAAATGGGGCAGAGCTAACAGCCTTCAGCAACACCTGGTTCTTCCCACTCAATTACAACCAAAGCCACTGATTGATCCACACATCAATTTCTTTCCCTAATAATAAACAGTGACACGACCCCACAGCAGCCTGCCCATCACCCACCACCATCAGACAGGCCATTCTCTGGGAGCTCACTGGAAGGGTTAGAAAATCAGACACCACTGCCCATGGAAGGACCAGAGCAACTGAGAGGATCAGAGTCAGGGGCTGTGTGTGAGGGAAATCAGAGAATCATAGAATAATGGAATGGGTTGGGTTGGAAGTGACCTGAAAGCCCATCTCATTCCCCTCTGCTGCCATGGGCAGGGACACCTCCCACTATCCCAGGTCATTCCAAGCCCCATCCAACCTGGCTTTGGACGCTTCCAGGGATGGGGCAGCCACAGCTTCTCTGGGCAACTTGTGCCAGAGCCTCACCACCCTCACAGGGAAGAATTTCGTCTTAACATCTAATCTAAATCTCTCCCCTTTTACTTTAAACTTTCTCTCCCTTTTCCTGTCACAATCTGTCCATGTAAAAAGTCTCTCTGCATCTTTTTACAAGCCCTCTTTAAGCACTTACAGGCTGCAGTGAGGTTTCTCCAGAGCCTTCTCTTCTCCAGGGTTCTCAAAGGTGTTGAGCTGTCCCCTCTGCCTGCAGGCCCACTGGCAAATGGAGCTGCCCGTGTGTACTGGAAATCTCCCACCTTAGCAGCAGGAAAGCAGAAAAGCTGTATATTTTTTAAATTTGCATTATTTGCAGACAAAGTTTCTCTCTGGATGCTCCGGCAGCAGGATGAGGCAGTTTCATCTGGGACAGCAAGGGCAGCACTCTGCATTGCAGGCGTGCAGGGGGGCACAGGCATACAGAGGGAAAAGCGGGTTTTAATAAGGCCAGCTGATCCCTGGAGCACAGAGGGATCACTCCTAAGGGGTCTGAGGGCAGACCTCACTGTGTTCTGAAGCTTCCTCACAAGGGGCAGATCTGACCTCTGCCCTGTGTGCCAGTGACAGGACTCAAGGGAATGGCTGGAGCTGTGTCAAAACAGGGTTAGAATGGATATTAGGAAAAGGTTCTTCCCCCAGAGGGTGCTCAGGCACTGCCCAGGCTCCCCAGGGAATGCTCACAGCCCTGAGGCTGACAGAGTTCCAGGAGGGTTTGGACAGCGCTCCCAGGGATGCACAAGGTGGGATTGTTGGAGTGTCTGTGCAGGGCCAGGAACTGGACTGCATGATCCTTGTGGGTCACTTCCAGCTTGGGATATTCTCTGGTTCTATGCAATGCCAGGATGAGCTGCTTCCCTACTTCTCCCTTGGTCAAGAGGGAAAACTGCAGTTTAATCTGATCACCATTTCATCTCAGCACATCACTAAATTTGATTTCAACTCTGGAAGAGGTTTCTGCTGGAAATCATCAGCTCCATACCCTGATGGCAGAGCAGGACACATCCACACAGATCCAGTTTTTTGGAGGTCTTGTAACTATGTTAGGAATCCATCAGCATGATACTGGGCTCCCCTTCCAGCTCAGGGACAAGGCAGGCAGCTGGGAAATGCCACTGTTGAAGCAGCTGTTGTGAGATAACTCTGCTAGAGCCTCTGGGAAGGTCAGAGAAAAGGGCAGGGCTGGCAGAGGGACAAGGGACAGCAGGACAAGCTCAGAGCGAGCTGCATGCTGCAGCTCTCCTGCAAAATCCCCTGGTCTTGGAAAGTCACTCCATTAGTTTCCTCCTAGCACAGCACCAGTAACCATAAGCCGACAGCTCAAGGGTTTGGCAGCTGGAAGGGAGCAACAAGAAGGAAGCAAAACTAGGATGGCAGAGGAAAGTCAACTGCCACGGCACAGGGCAAAGCGGTGATGATCAGGGCTTGGGTGGTCGCCAGGCCCAGCATTGCCATGTGCAGCACTTGGCTCCTTGGACACGGTAGCCTGGGTACAAGGAAAAGGTTAGGGCCATGGAATTGTAGAGAAAATGTTTAAAATGGGTATCCAGTGTAAAAGAGAGTTTTGAGGGAACCTGAATCCTTTGTGCTAAAAAGCATCAGTTGCTTTGTGTACCTCTGTCAGTTCCCCAGGGGCTCCAGAGCCTGCAAGATGGGAATGTGCCACACAAGGCAGGTGCTTTGGGATGCCCTGCTCCTCTGAAGTCGCCATGCCCTTCTGTGCTTCAGCTCCTTCTGCCAGGGAAGTCCTAAGCTGGTTCTATGCCAGGCTTGTTCGAACCTTTCCCCATACAGGTGAGTCGAGCTACCAGGCACAGGGTGACCACATCCCCAGTCCTTGTGCTACTGCATGGAGCCCAGCAATACAACGCTGGAAAGCAGGAATCCAGTCTGTAATTCCCAGTGCCAAATGGGAATGGGAGCTTTCTGAGACCATCACACAGGCTGGTGCCAGACACAAACCTTTCTCTTGCTGGGACATGCTGTTGACAGATCTAAGCAAATTCACTTGGCATCATAAATATTCAAACTTCAAAGCAACTGTAAAAAACAAAAGATGAAGTTTGCATCAATAGGTACTGTTGACTCCAGCTGGGCAGGCAGTGAGGGCACGGTAACCCAACACACCCTCACTGCTGCTTTGTGCCCTGGTGCCCATTCAAGTGAGGACAAAAGGCACCAAAAGCTTTGTGGGGGTTCCTGTGGGCCAGGCTCATGCCTCTGTTCAAATCCAGCACAGGAACTCTTGTTTTCAGTGTTGAAGTTTTGTTCATCAGCTGTTAGGGCTGATCATACAAAGGTCTGATTTGGAGATTGCTGGTAGAGGGACACCAAGGCAATGTTTCAGGCACTGAAGACAAGTATGAAGGCAAGGGCAGCTTCTTAGGGCAGAGGAGAGTACAAAATACTTTTGAAGCAGCAGCAGGTTTTCTGCCATTTTCTAAAATAGGTTCTCCCACTCCTGGTTGCTTTCAACTATGAACAAGCATGAAGTGGTGGCACACTCCAGGATGCCTTTTCCAAACCCCTCCACAATTCCCTCAGCTGCATTCATGGTGAAGGGTTTCCTCACAGCATAGAAGGCACCCTTAGCTCTCATCTCCACTTCAAACCTTGTGACTTACAGCTTTTCATTCTCCAAGGGACAGATGTCAAAACTATTAATTTTTGGGCCACCACAAGAAAGCTAAGCTGGTTTCAGAAGTGAAGAGCAGACCTTCTGCAGCTGGGGCTTTCCAACCTCCTCCCACGCACGCTCTCCAGCACTCCCTGTGGCTTCACCTCCCACCACAGGTTTGGACGGGAAATCGCCTCATGTCTGGGCAGCCAGCTACACTAATTACTGTGGGGACTGTAAGCGTGGCTGGGATGTGTTTGTGGGCCTCAGCTCTGGCTCTGGAAAGTAAAGGTGTGTCTGATCCCTCTTCCAAAAGCAGCAGGTCCTTTTGGTCACCTGCATGTGCAAGTCAGGGATTCTCTCACCAGAATCTGACCAGTCTGGTCCTGCTGGTCAGGCTGGAGCTAGCTGCAAACTGCACTTCACCACCAGGCCAGAATTCGGAGCCAAAACCTTTGGAAGAAGACAATAAATGCTGTACTGGGTTTTGAAGACAAGGCTGGTCACCCTGATACAGCAGCACCAACTGTTCCTGCCACAGCACCACGAGCATTGTACCCCACTCAGACAACACTGAGGTACAACTTTGTGGAGCAGGAGACAGGTGAAAGAGCTCCAAAGACCAACAGCTCTCCTCTAAGCAATGTGCAAAACCCTGAAGATGAAGTTTTAGCCTCAGCTGAAAATCACCACCAAAACCTGTTTGGGCATTCCTGGGGTGCAGCTGGGAAGGAGGGGCATGACACAGTGCACAGGAGGAACCCCTGGCTCAGGGCCCCCAGCAGCACTTTTCAAAAGAGAGTTTTCCCTAGATAGGGTGTGGTAGGGGTTCTACAGCATCTCCTAAGTATGAACCGTGGGCAGAAAGGAATGCCTGGTTATCCTGTTCTTCTGGTGCCAGGAAGCCACGTAGTCCAGACGGGACTGCAAACATCCTTTCTGACACCACAGGCTTTTGAGTAAAATTGCTTGGGTTTGGAGTTGTGCACTTTCTGCAGCCTCCCAGGTTTCACTTACAAAGAATTCTCTAAAACTAAAGTGACAACAACAAACTTGAGGAAAGCACATTCCCTCCAGCATTGATTAAGCCACCTTGTTCCCACACCTGACTGTTGCTCAGCCTCAAGAGCTGAGCTCGTCTGACCCCAACAAAACTTAGTTTAAATACAGATGTCATGTTTAAGCTTAAAACCTAGTTTTCCTTCCTAAAATTGGACAATTTCATTTCCTTATGTCTCAGTTAATTCTGTTTCCATCTGAAGAGGGCTGAGTTAAATCCCCTGTCTTAGGGTAACCAAGGGGAATTCCAAAGCTGACCCTATGTGTACCCCTCCTCAGCTCCCTCCTCCCATCCCAGTCCTGGGAGGAGGGCACAGGAAGGGAACTGGTGGGATGAAAAGCATAAATAAAAGGTGTATGAAAACTGACAATGATATGTTGATAAACAGGAGAGGGACGTGGGCAGCTAGAGATACTGTAAGGCAGGAGGAAAAACACACCAGAGTTGAAGATTCACAAACTCCCTCTCCTGGATATCACCAGGACCATTTTTGAGGTTTTCCCTTTCATTTTAATGGGCTGGGTTTGGTTTCTGCAGCCATCCTCAGACTTTCATCTTGAATCTAAAGGCTCATGCCCACAGTCTGATTTTCCAAATGTACATGCAGGAAATAAGGTCTCTAATATAAGGAAAAACCCTTCAGCCTCCCCCCACAAACTGCTTTATCCAAATGCCACTAAATATTTACAAACTTTGAAAAACGCAGCCACAAATCTAGACTTAAATATTTCATAGGGTCCACACAGCCTGAAGCAGAAGTGCAAGTCATGTCCAAGCAGACTGCACTCATTCAGTTTTGTGCTTCCCTTTGAGAGCCACACTTTAGTCTGCCTGAACAGAAAGCAAAACTGAAATCCATTTTACTCCTTTTTGTGAGACTTAAGCTTTCCAGCTGCAGAACATTTTTCCCCGGTACGTGCTCTGATAAGATTAGCAAACCAGAAGTGACAGTAACTCTTGATTTGCAAGGGGAGAGCAGCCTCTCTCAGCACAACACATGATTTTTAAATTAGCAAACAGTGAATTCACTCTGAGGGACTTTCCATGTCCTGTCAGAAAGAGCTCTGAGGGACTTTCCAGAGTGGGAGTGCTGAGCTGCTGCAGGACGTTACCCACAGCGCAATTACAGATGCAGCTCTTCTGCACCAGGCAGCTCTGCACTGTGGCCCTGAAGACTGGGTTTAACCTTAGCCCAAGGTACCAAGAGGCTCTGGGCTAACACAGCCATTCAATGCCTTCCTTCCCAGCCCTACTCAGCCATACACATGGTTCTGGCAGCATGAGGACCGCCAGTCCTGATTAAATGCCACAGCTCTTTGGCAGGCATCTGGGAGGAGACAACACAAGCCAGATATTGCCTCCTCCCACCAGTTCCTAGGAAAGAGCCAGCTTTTCCTGAGAGGGCACAAAATAACCTCCTTCCTTAGGCTGAATGCCACCAGGGCAGGCAGGAGAGATGACTCAGCCCCTGACGGGAAGCAGCCAGCACTGCTCCAAAACCGCACACAGGACTCCCCGAGACTCACAAAAACCCCTGGCAGGGAAGATGCATGCCACAGACCCACAGCTGCTCCACGGCCACACCTCTATCAATCATCCTCTGTCCCAGCAAATGCCAAACTGGGGCTTGGGAGGATCAGGTGGAGAGTAAAAACAAGGCATAGGCTCATCCACTCAGGAGCTCTTCATCAGCTGTGTGCGAGGTTCTGGGGCATCACCTGTTCCTGCAGTCCTGATCCCAGGGCAGGTTGCTGCCCTTCTGAACTCCCAGTGGAAGCTCTGGCTGGACTCAAGCACTCAAACACTTGTCAGAATGCGTAGGGAGAACCTTTGGCAGCTGAAGATTTTTGCTGAGCTCTGCAAGAACACGCTAAGACCTTCTTTAAAACCAGAAGAAAAAGCTCAGCACAGCTCATCAGCCACAGCACAATCTGCACTGGAAGTCACTGACATATAATTTGGTTTAGTATAATGAAGATGATCTCACCATGATCATTGCAGAAGACATCAGATTTCTGGGCACCAGCAGAAATTAAAGCATGGAGCAAACAATCTGCAGACACCACCAACACAGCCTGAACCTCAAACCTCAGTACCAGGGTACCCTGGTCCTTAACATGCAATCCCCAAACTCTGTGCTGTGGGAGTGTTAGGCTTTTCATCTGACACTTCTTCAGTCCCACATCCACACCAACAAGCCTCTCACAGATGTACAAATGGGGGCTCACAGCAGCAGATCCATTTAGTACCAACATCCTCATCGCTTGGACTGAACTTTGAGAACACAGCAGAAGGCTCAGACAGCAGGACAAGGAGGCAGAGCTGCAGAAGCATCTCTCTGCTAACAGGCTCAACAGTATGGACAAAACACTCAGGCCTGATGCACAGCTGTTGCTTCTTCCTTCCACCTTGCAATGGCATCATTGAGAGAATTCCAGTGTTAGCCTGGATAGACTGAGGTTAAACCTGTTCCTGAAGCACATCTCAGTCGCTACCAAAGCTCTGTGAACCACCAGGCTACGATCTTTATCTGGAGCAAGTGTTAGAGGAAAATAAAATGTATTCCTCTTATCTCAGGCCTCCCGTGTGGTGGTTCTGCTATTTCAAGAGGGATGACAAAATTGTGCTTCAGGAGCCAAAAGCTTCACACACATTCACATGCTATGGATCAAGCACTCACAGCCACAACTACAACCTGGATTAAAAAGCTAGTGGGTGCTACTACTAGCATTTCTTCTCTCTCTCCTCGAGGAGAAATGAGGTGGAAAAACCATCCTGTCCAACAGCCTTGTGTCACAGAACAGCTCGGGGTGATGGGTAAGCAGACAGTACCCAACATCCAGTCCCACTGCCCTGGCATCTCTGGAGACAGCTGAAATGGCATCAGGTCACTTTCTGTGAGCTGAGGAGTCTGAAGACTTTTAGGTTCACAAAATGCAGAGAAACTCACAACCATTTCATGGCACAGCAATTTCTTGATGGTATTGTACAGCAGAAGAGAGAGCAGGTGGTTCCCATCACGGAAGGGACATGCTCACAAGCAAATCCCTGTGATCATAAGCAAACCTGAACCAATCTCAGTCCAGCCTGTGCCCTCAGCAGGGAACCTCAGGGAACCTCTCCAGCTGACAGTGAAGTCCAGAGATTTGACAACTTCTCCCCACTGTCAGCAGGCACGGACAACACCCTGAGCCCTCCCCAAAAACAGAGGAAAGAAGGATGCAGACGTGCCGAGCCTTGCTTTGGCCTGTACCTCGTACTCTTTGATGGTTCCCTTCCAGGTGCAGCCACTGTTGATGCAGACAGCAGGCAGACTCTCCACTTCCCGCCGCGCCGCATTGTCTGGGAAAGCCTGAAATGGAAAAAACAAGAAAACCACAAATATTACTGAGGAGTTGCAGTTTTGATCAGGACTTTGAATCTTTCTGAAAACTCCTCCCAGACCAGTTGCCCCATCAACCTTCAGAGGTGTGTGAACAGCAACCAAATCACTGTGACAGCTTTAAGTAGGGCACCATTACACACACGTGACCTGGATTTCAGCACTGAGGAGTCCAACACAGTAATCACACTTCTCACTGCTGAAGAAAAGGGTTCCTAGGAAAAAGGGGTTCTCAGAGTTCATGTTTTAAACAAAAACTGCAACTGGTATTACTGACAGCAGTGATCTGTTATATTTTTTCAATGTATTTTTCCTTACCGAGCTTGTTTCCAAAATAGAAATTCCTTCTTCATATATTCCTTCCTGGATACAGCTGGCACACTTTTGAGGTCCAGCACTATTAGACAGAAAAATAATCATCAAACACAACAAAAAAAAATTAATTTACGATTTAACAATAAATTGATTTTTCATAACTTTATGAAATTACAGTGTTTTCTTATTTTTAAAGCAACACATTGAGCTTGTGTGTATTTTTGATGCCTATTTATAATTTTTTTCTTCTGCCAATTAATCATTCTATTAGGCTTCCCTCACTCAAAGGTAGGAGTGAGACAGAACACAAGGAAATTTCTCTGGAAGACAGCTTGTGCTTAAAGGTCTCCCATTTTGACACAACAATGAAATGGTGACTATGACTGTGATGAGGACTGAAGGCGATGGGCAGACCTGGACTGCCTCCTCAATGGCAAAAACAATGCAGAGGATTCTGGAAAAGAGAACTTTGAAGCAACAATAAATGTAAGTCAGAGATTACACATTCCCTTAGAGAAGAGGTAATGCTGAACTTCAATGACTGAACACAGAACCCTTACTGAGAAGGTCCTGAAAATTACACTTTTCTCTGCTTTTGTTCTTGAAAATACCTTTTCAAGCATTCTGCCTTCCCACTGAAGGCACAGCAGTTACCTGATGATTTTCTTCAGGCAGTAGGAGCAGTAGCGATGGCCACACTGTGCCTGGAACGGCCGCCTCAGGATGTTCTTGCAATCAGAGCACAGGTATTTGACCTCCAGTTTAGTTCCCAGGATCTCCTTTGCAAACCCAGGCTGGTTTAGATCCAAAGAACCAGGTGGAGAAGAATTTGCTGCTGCCATGTGAACGAAAAGTTCTGGCTGTATCTCCAGAGACTGAAAATAAAAGTATTTTCTCCAACTGATTATAATTGCATGGGGGTGATTTGTCATGTAAACTGTATTACTCACAGATTATTAGACTGCCTCCAACACAAGTGAACAGACTGATGTAAACCACATCACAGGCCTGCCTTCACCTCCCAAATATGGGAGGAAACTTGAATTTTAGAACTAAATCCAGAACACAGAAACAGGAAGGCCAGACCTAATAAAACCTCCTGTCTGAGCTGACTGAAATTCAGCCTGTTTAGAGGTATCAAGGCTTCTTGTTCCAAATAAGGTAAAAAACTGTCTTAAAGGTGATGACAAATAAATATAATAAACTCAGTTCACCAAAAACCTGTTGGCAACCATAGTCTACCAATGCCTGCCCTCACTCTTGTCAGCTGTCAGGAGGGACCAAAATTCTGCCCAGAGGCAGCTGCTCCTGGATGTTCCTTGGGGGAAGTTGGGCACACAGTAGAGCCCAGATTTAGTGGTGGTGCCCAATCAGGCACAGAGAGTTCTCCATAGGGATGGAAAATGAGGACACGAGAGGCACAAGCAAGTTGGAAACAAGGAAAATAATAAAATGCTTTTGTTTTGGCTGCTTGCACATGTCATACCTTCATTCCCTGTGACTACATACCAGACCCACCCTAAACACCTAAAGAGCACATCCGTGGAGTCCCATGGTTTGGGTGGGAAGGAATCTTAAAGCTCATCTTATTCCACCCCCTCCCATGGGCAGGGACACCTTCCACTATCCCAGGGTGCTCCAAGCCCCAGTGTCCAACCTGGCTTTGGACACTTCCAGGGATCCAGGGGTAGCCACAGCTTCTCTGGACAACCTGTGCCAGGGCCTCACCACCCTCACAGGGAACAATTCCTTCCCAATTTCCCATCTATCCCTGCCCTCTGGCAGTGGGAAGCCATTCCCCCTTGTCCTATCATTCCAAGTCCTTGACCAAAGTCCCGCTCCAGTATCTTGCCCCTTTAGGCACTGGAAGAGGATCTGAGGTCCCCCCGGAGCCTTGTCTCCTCCAGGCTGAACACCCCAAACCTCTCTCCGGCAGGAGCCCCCACGAGAGGAGACACCGCGAACCGGAGAAGAGTCCGCGGCTGCCCCGCTGCCCTCGTGTGGCCCAGGCTCCCCGCGGCCAGG
>VXBB01023223.1:199667-222756 GCA_013399915.1 Illadopsis cleaveri
TCACCCCTCCCCCGGTGTCACCTCCCCTCAGCTCCTCAGTCACTCTCTCACCCTCTCCTCTGTCACTTCTTCTCCAGCACCACTCCTCGCCGACCCCCCACGGTCTCCTGCCATATCCCTGCCTCAGGCGACCCTGCTGGGAATGAACCCAGACCCCGCGGGACGCCCTTACACTCCTCCAGGACTCCTCATCTACCCCCTGGGTTCCCTCATCCATCCCCTGTGCCCACCTCATCCACCTCCTAGGACCTCCTGGGTCCCCTCGTCCATCCCAGCGGCTCCCCGTCCGTCCCCTGGAACCCCCTCATGCGTCCTCTGCACCTGCTGGAGGGGGACCTAGTGGGACTGTGGTGCTCAGCCTGGGGCCACCTGACCCACCCCCGGGGTCCCACCGCTGCACTTCCCAGGTGAGCAGCCCCTGGCCCCTTGAAAACGGCCCGGAGCGAGTACTGGCACCCTGAGGAATTGTTTTAAGGTCACTTTTGGTCGTTTTGAGTACCAGTGGACCCTCGCCTACCTGCGCACAGAGTGCCATGGCCATAGCGCCGACTCGGGGGACAGGTGGAGGCCAGCGGTCGGGAAGGATGGGCGGTGGCAGGACGGAGACGGCAGGACGGCGATGGCAGGAAAAATGTCGTGTGGGGGAAACGCGCGGCGCAGCCCGCATTGAGGTCACGGCGAGGTGCTTTTCGCAGGGGAACTTGTTCGGCAAAAGGTCACAACAGCAGGATTTGTCACCCGCGGTCCCCAGCCTGCCTGCCCCCCTAGCCCGGCTCCGGGGCTTTACCGCCGGCTGCGCCGGCGAGGCGAGAACGGGCACGTTCTCACTGCGGGGAATTCACCCGGTGCCGGGGAAATCCTCGCCGTCAGAGCTGGGTGCAGTCACAGAGCACTGACACAGCGGCCAAGGTGACTCTCCCGGGAGATTGGCTGCGAAGACGGGGCCGGAGAGGTGCGGGTCGAAGTGAAGGGGACGGCAGGGTCGTGGGGGCCTCGGGGACACCGAGCCCTTGGCGAGGGGCCAGGTGCTGCTCAGGCACCATCAGGGCGGGGTGCTCCCTGTCAGGGAGCCGGGGGCAGTACATCCTTGCATGTGTCGGCACCGGGAATGGTACGGGCGCAGCTCCCCTGAGAGGGGCACCGCTTCACCCACTGCACTGCAACAGCCCTTTTCCTAGCACAAGCCGTACTGGCCTGCGAACACCGGCATGGAAAACTTGGTGATGTCATCCAGTGAAGAAAAATCCTGTCTGCACTTCCTGAAATGACCATGACCTGGCAGCAGTGCCGGGGCAGGATGTGCTGTTCCAAAGGGACAGGAAACATGCACCAAAGGCTTGCTTGGAACGCCCGCCGCGGGACGGGACCATGGGACTGCTCCTAAAGAAGACGGGATGGGACAGAATGCCCTGGAGTTGCTCACGATAGCCGTGGGACAGGATGGGACCACCTAGGGCTGTTCCCAGTCCTGCTGTTGCAACACCCCGGCTCCACTACACGGCCCAAGGAGAGAGTCTTGCACCCCGCTAATGTCCCACCTCCAGAGCTGCTTTCTCCTGTTCCCTGGGAGCCGGGGCCAGGCATGTTGCAGTGACAGGTGAGAAATGTGAAAAACAAATTTCACTCTTTAGAATTTTTGAAAAAAGGGACCATATTCAAGCACTGGGGCATTTTTGGTGATCAGCCAAAGAACACATGGTTAGCTTGAAACAATGTTCTCTACATACTGTTACATTACTGGAGGTACATGCATATCATGACTTCATACATTACTCAAACATTCTTGTGAGTGTTTGATATTCCAGGAACACTTTTGTTTGCTTTTAACTTTTGACTTGTCTGCATGACATCCTGTAGATTAGGCCAAAATATTTTATTTCTTCTTGTGGTTCTATCCTGTTGTTTCACACTCCTTGATAACAAGGAGTCAATAAATTCTTCTCCGGGACTCTGGTTATCACTTGGAGAGGCCAGTCTGCAGATGTGAGAAACAACATAATTGTTTTACACCATTCTCTGAGTTAGTTACATACAAGCATTTTAACATTACATAGTCTCTATTTTAATATTTTGCTAAGGCTGACGATATATTTATCATGTTACTATTTATATAAGATATATGGTGCATACATTAACTGATAAATTATATTATACTAACGAGCAGTTAAAAGGAATCATAAATTGTACCATATCAAAATACTTGTGATTAATAACAACATGCAAAAGCTAATCCATAAATGCAAAAGCCAATATAATACTGTCATTTATATCACAAATGACAGATGACAAACCCCCGGGCCCTCCTGGCACCTGATTTCCGAGCAATGCCCAGATCATCACCGTGAGGGATCTGGCCGTTCCTCCTGTGCTTTGTCATGGGAAGACCCCACAAAAACCCGCCCGGGGTGCATTAACTCCGTGCCTTCTTGCTTCAGAAATGATAAGAGCAGGAGCAGCTTTTCATGCCTTTACTGCAAAACTTTCTAGGTGATTCTGGTGCAGTTTAGGGATTTTCTTAGGAATCGAATCACAGAAAA
This sequence comes from Illadopsis cleaveri, assembly GCA_013399915.1. Classification (NCBI taxonomy): domain Eukaryota; kingdom Metazoa; phylum Chordata; class Aves; order Passeriformes; family Timaliidae; genus Illadopsis; species Illadopsis cleaveri. Next base: position 202,205 of record VXBB01023223.1, read on the forward strand.
TCCCAAGCTGGAAGAGACCCACCAGGACCATCCAGCCTACCCCTGTTCCTGCACAGACACGCCAGCAGTCCCACCCTGGGCATCCCTGGTAGTATTGTCCAAAGCCTCCTGGAGCTCTGGCAGCCTCGGGGCCGTGCCCATTCCCTGGGGAGCCTGGGCAGTGCCCAGCACCCTCTGGGGAAAGAACCTTTCCCTGATCTCCAGCCTGACTCTCCCCTGGCACAGCTCCAACCGTTCCCTGGCTCCTGTCCCAGAGCAGAGACCGGTGCTGTCCCGCGGGAGGAGCTGCAGCCCCCGGTGAGGTTTGACCACAGTATCGCCCTATCTAGGCTGAACCAACCCAGTGCTCCCAGCCTCTCCTCCCTTGGCCCCCCTCCATGCCCGTGCCTGCCCTGTGGACGCTCCGCCGGGCTTCCCGCAGCACGAAGGGCCCACGCCACACCCCTGCCCTCCCGATGCCCGCAGGCGCGCCCGGTACCAACGGGCCGCGGGAAACCAACACGGCAAACCGCCGCACTGCGCATGCTCGTCTCGGCTAGCCGGGCAGAGCTATTGGTCAACGGCACTGACAGCGCTGCAGAACAAACCAATCCCTGCCAGGTGCCGGGTGACTGGCAGGGCCAGTAGCCAATCCTAGTGTGTACAGGCACATGCCACCGCCCCCAGGTTCGCCTGCGCACCAGCCAATCGCATAGCGAGTAAGCTGATTGGCAGAGCGCTGCGCCTCTCAAACGGAGCTGCGTCACGCCTTGGTGCTTTCAAGAACCTCGGCCCCGCCCGCTGCGCTCGCGCCTGTCCCCGCCTATGAGCTGCCTTCTTTCCTGACGGGCGTGCACCTCGCCCTATCAGCGGGCGAGGGGGCCACGCCCCCCCGAAGGCGGGGGCTGGGTGGTGCCCGGCGGCGGGCGCGGCCCGGGCGGGGTCGGAGCGATGGCGGAGAGTGACTGGGACACGGTTACGGTGCTGCGCAAAAAGGGCCCGAGCGCGGCCCAGGCCAAGTCCAAGCAGGTCAGCACGGGGACCGGTGGGGGCCGGTGCGGGGCCGGGCAGGCGGCGGGCCTGGGCTTAGCGTGGTCGAGGCCACCACCCCGAATAGCGCCGCGCTCACCGCGCACCTTCGCTCTTTCCCCAGGCGATCTTGGCGGCCCAGCGGCGCGGCGAGGACGTGGAGACCTCCAAGAAGTGTGGGTATCCCATGGGGGAGGCCGGTCCGGTTTGAGGCGTCTGGCTGGGGTGGGGAGAGGGCGCAGGAGGCGGCACCGCCCGGCTGAGCCGACGATCCCGAACTGGGCCGTAACGCGCAGCCCTGGGAGCCGCCGGGATGACACCCGTGGAGCTGCCCCTTAGCTTCTGGTTGTCCAGGGCAGAGCTCTCTGCCTGGTTTCTGCAGAGATCTTGGAAGAGCTTTTATGATCTTAAAACTGAAGCTCCCCGTTTTGGCAGCTTATTTCTCTTGCGAATTTCAATGGCTGCCGATTTTCCTATGGCGCTGCTCTTTAAAAATTCCTTGTTTCCTCTTCGATGTAAATTGCCGGGTTCTCTCACTATAGGGAGGCGATTCTGATGGTTGGAAATAAATAGAGAGATGATTCTTGAAGAAGGTTAATCAGCTTTATTAGGACACCAAATGTAAGAGATTGATATGAGAGAAAGGATTCAAACTAGGGCTTAAATACTGTATCTAACGTGAGAGAAAACAATGTGTTTTTGAAGCTCAGTCTTTCAGCAAAGCTAAGTACAGTTAGACTTTATTAATAAAAGGTGTCAGAAAATTACTTAAAAGCCGCTTACTCGTGCTGCCTCATACCTGAGCAAGCACGATTCAAGTTCAAGTATTGACTTCTCTGTGCTGCAGCACAAAGGTGTGTCTGTAGCAAAGTTTGAGCATTAAGTCCCCAAGGAAAAGCAAGACCTGTCCTGTCTGGAGTGAAGTTCAGGTGTGAAGTAGGGAAAGGAAAGGTCTCTGTATGGCTAGGTGTGCACAGCACCATGAACAGGGCTAAGGTAATGTTCCGTGATGGTCAGGATCTGTGTGAGATCGATGTTGATGTTGGCATGTTGAAACCCTGACAGCTCTCTGGTATCCTGGGCAGCTGAGGGCTTGGAAAACGTCCTTTGATACTTTTTGGCACAGCTCTGAGCCTTATTTTGTCTGCCCTTGCTTGTTTTTTTGTTCCTGCTTTGAATGACAGGGGCAGCAGGCCAGAACAAACAACACTTCATTACAAAGAACACAGCCAAGCTTGACCGTGAAACAGAGGAGCTGCACCATGACAGAGTTTCCCTGGAGGTGGGCAAAGTGATCCAGCAGGGCCGGCAGAGCAAGGGCCTCACACAGAAGGACCTGGCCACGGTGAGTGGACCACCTCCAGGTGAGGGTGGGCACCTCGCCTGTTCCCTCATGGGCAGCTGCAGTGGGATGGTGTAATGGGCTGGAAGTTTGGGGAATGCAGCATCTCTGGTGTCTGATGTCCTGGCAGCTTCAATTGCCTGGGAAAAGTTTTGAGGTTGGTCTGTGCAGCCCTTGAGCCGCAGGTTGGAGGCAGAGCCTCTCTGTGGCTCTGAGCTGGTGGGAGGCTGCTCCCTGCTTCCTCCCAGCAGCTCACACCAACCTGAGAAGTTTGTACCATCTGGGCTGAGCAGTGTTAGCAACTCCCTGCTGTCCAAAGAAACAGCAGTCCCTGGTGTTCCTGTTCCTTCTGAGAAGGAGGGAGGTCAAAGTCCATTCAGGATGGATGTCACCAGCGCTGGGACACTGCAGAGGGAGTGCTGATGGGGATGGAGTCAGCCTGCGAGCAGCACTTTGTCATCTGTCCTGGCGTAATGAGGGGCCATTCCTTATCTGTGTGAATACTGTGTGAGACTCATCCTCTCTTTTCAGAAAATCAATGAAAAACCACAGGTTATCGCTGACTACGAATCGGGACGAGCAATCCCCAATAACCAGGTCATGGGCAAGATCGAAAGAGCCATCGGTGAGTTAAGGGAGACTTCAGAAATACTGCAAGTGTTTGGAAGGGTGGTTTGGGGGAAAGTATTTACCATTTACTTGTGAGGAATGTTGCTGGCTGGTGCATATTGTGGGTGTGGTGCCATTAAGTCATGTTCTGATAACACCTGGATCTGCTGAATGAACCAGAACTGGGAGTTCTTGATCTTTGTCTGCACTTTCACGCCTGCAGCTGTGCCCTGGGGTCCATCCCTATGTGCTTGCCCCCAAAACCTGTGAGATGCTGAGACCCATGGAAGCCTGATTGCACTTGGGGAAGGATTTAGTGTTGGTTTTACTGTCCTAGGCTGGTTCAGATCCCATCTGATCAGTTTTTGTTTGAAGTTGGTTTGGTGCTCCTAGAAACTAAAATAGGATTTTCTTGAACTCTGGGTCCCCTGCTCTCTTGATGTTCTCTTCCTTAAGGCTGAATTTGGTGGAACCAGAAGTTATTTGGTGAATGATTGAGTGCTGATGGTGGTGGTCTCCTTTGTGTTATTTCAGGCCTCAAACTGCGTGGAAAGGACATTGGAAAACCTCTGGAAACTGGCCCCAAAGGGAAGTGACAACAAAGCCTCGAAATTAGTTTGCTCAGACTGATCTGGTTCTCCTCAACCACTCTGCCTATTGCCAAGCTGAACAAGAGGGTTTCAGACTTGCTTTGGGGGGAAATCTGCTCAATCTATACCTGCTGTAAAAAGGCAATCTTAAAGAAGCAATTTTCCTGATGTTTGTTTTTCCTTGCTCCTTTTCAGAGATTGAGGATCTAAACCCCAAGAAAAAAAAACCAAACCCTGCCTCTGATTTGCCAGAAAACATGTGCATTGTGGTGTTAGCAGCAGCTGATGTTAAGGCACTTAGGGTGGTCTGAAATGTGATGATTTAATTGAAACAGTTTGGGGGATGGGTGAGATACATTATACGTAAATGATTTGGGGGAGTTGGGGCTTGATCGGAAATGATGACTCAGTCACTGTATCTCAATGAGTTTGGTTTGTTCTTTCCAGCCTGTTTTAAAGAGATCTATAATAAAGTTTGATACCCTTCAGTTGCCCAGGGGAGCTGCTACATGTGACTAGCTGGTAGTAAATGTTGTGTCTGGGTGTGACTGGAGCTGCACCACATTTTCCTTCTGGGATTGTAATTAAAGGGACACCTGGGGTGCCTGGGATGAGGGTCAATGCTATCACAGCCTTCCTGGCTGTGTCACTTCTCCCTGTGTCGGGGATAGTGCAGCTTGGCCGACAGCTTGGGGATGGAATCAGTGCTGTGGAGGTGAGAGGAGGCTGTGGGGATCTGCAGAGCCAGGCAGGTGCAGATACATCAGGTGAAGCCTGAGCACTCCATGCCCTTCCCCAGCTCTCAGCTCTGTTGGGCCCTCATTTCTGCAAGCAGAACACGGGTGTGGGGATGGTGCTTGGCATGACTGAGGCATCATCTAAGGGAGACACAGCTGGGTGGGAGGGAGACAGGCTCTGGTCACAATCTAGGAAAGCAGCATGTCTCTCCAACTGGACATGGGGGCTGGGGGTAGCAAGGTACTGGTGGGATCCTCGTGCAGGGTCTGAACTGGGCTGTGTGTGGGGTTGGGTTTGGAATTCACAGTGTTAAGGTATGAAAGCTGGGGGTGAGGGAGGGGTCCTGGGCTTGGGTGTGCTGGGTGCAGGATGGGGGTCCAGGCCCTGAGCCCAGCTTGCACCTCAGGAACATTTTTGGGTTTCCCAGTGACGTTTATCAACTGCATTCACAAGGTGTGTGGGCAGCAGGTAGGCACCTGTACACCAGACTAGAAGCTGCCTGCTGCCCTCAGGGTGCTGTGTGGTGCCCCCTTCTGCTCTGCAGGGGCCCTCCCACCTACCACTCACTCTCGCCAAAACCAGCAGAGGCACTGAGCTTCCTCCCCCTGGGGACTCTGTACCCTGGGAGCTCTTGTGCTTTGTCCTGGGCATGGGAAGTAGCTCACACCCTCTGCAGCACCCACTGCTCTTCCGAGCTCTGGGGGCCAGGACCCCACACTTCAACCCCCTTCCATGGCCAGAACCCTTTTCGGATGAGGACAGCCATTGTGAGAACTCCCAGTCCTGCCTCCTACCAAAGCATGGGCACATTGCTGTCTTGGAAGCAGAAAGTTCATGTTACAAACAACAAAAACACTTTTCCCGAGCACTTGGTGGTAGTGATGACAGCACTGTGTCCCTGTGTGAGACAGGGTCCCCAGGTCACCAGCTCCCCAGTTCCAGGGGCAGAGAGCAGGCAAGTGATGGAGTGTGGGTTCCTGTCGAGGGGTGGTCTGCCCGGGGAGAACAGGCAATTCCTGCTGCTGGCTGCTAATTTCAAGACTCATCCCCCTCACTTGGAGGTATAATGACCTTGTCCTGCAAAGAAAAGTGAGTGGGAATTGGGAACAAATATGGGCTGTCAGCTATGATACACCAGGATTTCTTCCAGGCTGCAGCAAGGACAATCTGTGTGCCTGCCTTGTGACCCCAGCAGAGGCACCAAAACCCCAGTGCACCCAGGGGGCTCCACGTGTGTTGTTGGAGTCCATGCTGGGTCTGGTGGCTCTGCTGCAGATGTCATGGCACCAGAGCTGTCCAAAGGACCTGCAGCTTAACCCACCTTGCACTAATTTGAGTGCTGGCTGAATGAGGATGAGCCAGGTTTGCCAGACCCCCTTCCCACAAGACTCTGGAGTGGGAGCACACTCAGCTCTTTCCAGAGCAGCTATCTGGCAGCAGCAGCACTTTTAGGTCAGTCCTACAGCTCGGGGTCACTTGTTTGTCAACAAGCAGATAAGAGGCAGAGCCCTTTGCACCTCCCTGTCGCGTTGGCAGAACACGGGGTCAGGGAGAACCTGCTCGCATTTGCTGAGCTTTTAGGAAAACGTTATTTTGGCACAGTTGGGGTAATCAGGGAAGTCCTTCACCCTGTCCTTACATCTCGGAAGGTGATGTTGTCAAAGCCCGGGGGACTATTGCTGTCTGTCGGTGTCCTGCTTGCCAGCCCTCGCTGTTTCAGCCAGTACCAGCCCCCAGCAGCCACCAGCGCCACGATGATGAGGGCCAGGAGCAGACTGAGCACTACCTCCATCACAAAACTGCCGGAGGGTTTCTCTGCAGGGGGAGGAAATGCTGTCAGGCTCGACCCACTGCCCAGAGAGCTGCATCTAGCCTCAGCTCAGCACCCTGGGCAGCTCTGGGTTGACCTTTCACAGCCAGAACTGCCCCATCCCCTCACTAACCGCCCCCCCATCCCGCACCTTCCACTGGACTCTCCGGGCTGGAATGGCAGCCCACTCTGGCGCTGTACATGATGTCATCCAGTGCCACTGTCCCCTCCATCGGCCACCTCCGTGTGGTGATCTCAAAACTGATCTGTGGGGCAAGGTGGGTTCTCGCAGGGCTGATGCACCCCTGGAGACACCCTGCACCTCAGGGTGGCCACACTTACCTGGAACTCACTGGGGCTCTGCACTGGCACCACAGCGCCCTGCCAGCCCCGGCTGCGGTGCCCTGCCACGCTCCACACCGTGCGCTGCCCCACCGCGCCGTGTAGCGTCACCCGCAGCTCCCCACTGGCTGCAAGGAGGGGGGCACAGGCGTCCTGGCATTACCAGCTGCCCCAAGCCTACAAGAACCACTGAGCCCTCCCAGCCATGCCATCCTCTACTGGGATAGCAGCACCCAGAGGGAATGGGCCATCGCCACTGCCCAGCTGGAGCTGAAGCAGAGTGTCCATGGTCCATGAGCGGGGAGGACTGAGGCCCCCACTCCCATTCATGAGACCCAGGGATGGCACCTCCTTCCTGCCCCTGCAGTGCTTACAGAGATGCTCCGGGATGTCCATGTGGTACCAGAAGCGCAGGCAGGAGTCAGTGGTTGCGGGCAGGGGTGGGCTCTCCAGCAGGGCACTGGTGCCCCTGGCACCCAGCACGCTAGTGTCGAAGTGCATGTAGTGACCTGGGCAGGCAGGGACAGAATGCAGGGTGTCCCCCAGTCCTGGACCCATTTGTCCCATCCCACTTGTCCCACTCTTCCCCAAAATGCCCAGAATGATGCCTGGAGGACAACACAAACCAGCCCTGCACCTCACTGCCCTTGAGGCTGAGCTGCCCCTCCCAGGCAAAGACAGGACAGTGATGCTGTGGAGCCAGGCCTCACAGGGTATACTGGACTGAGCCCATCCATCCCCAGCTCCTTTTCCTCGCCTCTGGCCATGCCAGGGTGCCTGGGCAGGGATGGATGTTTCCTACCATTCCTTGTGCCCAGGGTGTGATCCTGCTCAGGGCCGGGATACTTGGCCAAGGTGATCCCGCTCTTCCAGCCCCAGGCAAAGCTGTGCAAGCGAGGGTCTGAGGGGCTGCTCCAGCCACAAGTGTCCTGCTCGAAGTCACAGGATGCTGGGAGGAAAGCAGGGCTGTGAGACACCCAGTGCTACCTGGCAAGAGATGGGGCACCTGGGTGGTACATACCACCCCCAGCTTCAGGCCAGGCCAAGCTCAGGGCAGGAACAGGTCTGTCCCCATCCCCATGGCTTACATGCCCCCACAGGATGTGCCATCCCCTGCTTTTGACCCACAGTGCCCCTGTTGGGTGGGGTCTCACCTGGCTCGGGGCAGGCTCCATCCAACATGTGCAGATCGTCCAGTGCGATGTATCCGTGGTCACCCCCAGCTCCCACTGCCTCAAACACCACCTGGGCAGGGTGACATGCTGAGGCTGGCAGCCTCCATGCACCCCTCATCACATCCAGCTGCCCTCAGCACCCTGCCCTGTCTCACCTGCCAGTTGCCATCAGGCTGGATGGTGACGTGGCTGCGGTGCCAGTTGCTCCCTTCCATGGTGCTTATGCTCAGAACCTTCCTCCTCACCCTGCTCTGCTCCACGAACACCCTGAGGGAGCCTGCCCAGGCACCCAACATGGAGGAGGGGTCCAGGGCACCCATTTGGAGGTGCCCCCAGGGGTCCCAGGGCAGGAGGTGCTCACCTGGGGTCCCAGCACTCAGCTGGTACCAGAAGGCCAGGCACTGGGCAGACACGGAGAGCTGGTAGGGCTGGGAGGTGAGGGCAGCCGTGTGCCCTGCAGGCAGGGACACTCTGCCCGTGTTCACCACCATGTAATGGCCTGGAGGAGAGAAGCCCCTGCGCTGTGACCCCCACCCAGCCCTGCTGGGGAGCACTAGGGGATAACTGGGGCTGGGTTTTCCCCCCAGGTCAAGAAGTTTCCCCAATTTGGGAACCACACCAGGATTAGGGAGCCCTGGGGCTGGGAGACTCTGCGTTTGGGGAGTTCCAGGGTTCGGAAGCCCTGAGCAGTATTGCCTTTTGCTCATCCTGGAGAGGGTATGGAGGGCAGGGCAGGCATGACACAGGGAGAGCAGGCAGGGCTGGTGTGGGGTACCAGCAGGACACTGAGAGCAGGCAGGGAAGCAACAGGGCTGCCATGGCCCCATACCTGTGGTGGTGCCAGTGGTGTGGTCAGCCACAGGGCCAGCGGTGGTGCCGGTGCTGTTGCTCTGTCGCTGCCAGGTGCCGTTTCTGCTGGCTGCCAGCCCACAGCCCTCTGTCTCGAAGGAGCAGGAGAGCTTGGCCCCACAGGGTCCCGCTGTATGCGTGATGTCGTCCAGTCCCACATCCCCCAGGAAACCGTCATGCAGCACCTCGAAAGCCACCTGCCACCAGGCAGCGGTGTCAGACACCCTTGTGCCTTGCTGGTGCCAGGGACATGGGGGGCCTGGTCCTTACCTGGTACCGTTGTTGGCCCGTGGCAGGCAGTGTTGCCCATGCCCGGTGCCAGATGCTGCCCTGGGTTCCTTGGCGGGTCCAGAGCACCACCTCCTCCCCTCCCTCCGGCCACAGCTTGAGGTTCAGGGTACCTGGGTAGAGGGGGGCGTGGGGGCAGCCATCCCACAGCCCTTGAGGACCCCACTGTCCTCAGAGTGGAGCTGGGCTGGGGCAGGCCTGGGAGGATGCCATGGGGCACGTACCAATTTGTGGGCCAGCCATGCGGTACCAGAAGGAAAGACAGCGTGGGGCAGCGGCTGGCTCCTGGCGGGAGGTGAGGAGCTGGGCCCGCTGCCCATGGCTCCATGGCACAGAGGGGTCCACGGACAAGAAGTAGCCTAGATGTTGGGGACAGCCAGGGTGGAGGGGTCATGACTGAGTATTCTGCATCACCCACAGCCCACATCTGGGTGCTCCCAGGCTGCCCTAGGTGAGCTTGCTCCATAGGCATAGGGCTTCTGGGAGTGCACAGGGCATATATTGGCCCTGGGGATTGAAGGCTATGAGATGCCCTAGGCTCCTGGGTTCCCCCAAAGAGCAACCAGCCCCTTACCCGAGCCAGTGGTGTGGTCAGAGCCCTGGCCTTGTCCTGTGCTGAGGACCCATTTGAAGTCACTGGAGAGATCCTGGTACCAGCCACACATGCCCCTCTCAAAATTGCAGGACAGCTCTGGCCGGAGAGAGGTGACGGTGTGGAAGTGGAAAGGGGTAAGGCATCATAAAAGCAAATGGGTCCTCCAAACGTCCCTTTCTGCAGGGAGGTTTGCTGGAGGCATGGGAGGAGTGCGGGCCAGGGCCCCAGTGGTGGCCCATGCAGGGGTCCCAGGCCAAGACAGGGTATGTGCTTGCCCTGGCCCTCAGCCTTCTGCACCATGGTCCTGCTCTTGAACAGAGTGACAGCCACCAGGCAGCCCCTATGGAAGGGAGCCCATAGGTATCCTCCCTGCCCACACACCCCTGGCCATACCTGCAGCTGTGGGTGACACCACATCAAGGTTGCACTGCTCGAATGTCACGTTGTCAACACTGACACTCGCCGAGGCCTGGAGATCCACCAGTGCCAGCAGCTCGACCTGGGGGCAGCAGCCATGAGCCCAGGGTGCCTGGCAGCACTGGCACTGTCCCACCGAAAGCCCCCCAGGCTGGTCCCTGTGCATCCAGCACACCTGAAAGGGCCGGCTTCTCTCTCCCAGTGGGACACGGACATGACCCCCAGTTGTGCTGCCATGACCTTGTGTCTGCCAGGCCAGCTGAGTGGTGCCAGTGGTGTGATCTGTGACACTGATGGCTAAGAAGCCTGGAACAGGAGGTAATGCAGAGGCTGTGGGCACCCAAAACTCCTAGCCCACCTTGTGTGAGCCCTCCATGGCACCAGCCCATGGTCACAGGGTGCAGGGACATGGACAGGGACACGGACACCCCAGCTTCAGGATGATGTGATGGGGCAAATCAGGGTTGGCAGAGGCAGCAAATGCAGGTGGGCACAGGGAGTCTGGGGGCAGGAAGCAGGCAGGGCACCCTGGGGGTGGGCAGGAGGTTACCTTGGGGGTCACTGTGGATGCGGTAGCTCATCTTCATGGTGCAGGCAGGGCCAGAGGGGCCCAGTGGAGGCGATTGTGCTTTTGCAGGACCCACCATTTGTCCTTCTCCTGTCTGGAGGGTCAGGAAAGTTCCTGGGCACAGAAACACTCTGTGAGGTGAGGACTGTGGTCCCACATCACTGGTAGCACCCCCAGCCCAGCATCCTGCCTAGGCATCATCCCCCATTGTGCAGTGGCACTCACTGGGGTCCCTGCTCTGGGGGCTCCCGTGGTGCTGAGCACTGAAGAGCATTGTTTAGGTGGTGAGAACAGCCTTACCTGTGAGGAAGATGTCAGATTCAGTGACTTTCTGCAGACTCCAGCGCAGCCGCCCCATGCTGATGTCATGCCAGCCCCCAGCCCCTGACTCGAAGGTTGTTGTCCCTGCAAAGTCAAAGAATCCCAGAATCCCAGACTGGTTGGGGTTGGAAGGACCTTAAAGCTCATCTCATTCCACCCCTCTGCCACGGGCAAGGGACACCTTTCATAATCCCAGAGTGCTCCAAGCCCCATCCAGCCTGGCCTTGGACACTTCCAGGGATGGGGCAGCCACAGCTTCTCTGGGCAACCCAAAACTCCAGGCTCAGTCTTGCCAGGCCATTTTTCTCCCAGGCCATTGTTCTCCCACGGGCTGTGCAGGCACTCACGTGCCCCGGCCATGCCAGCCCAGGGGCACCTGGTCCCCTCCACTGCCGGGGTACTGGTGCAGGTGCCTGCCTTGGCTCTCACCACAGTGCCTCTCGTCAGAGCCATCAGTGCATGTGTCAGCGAAGTCGCAGGCCAGCTCTGCGGCAATACAGTCCCCACTGTCACAGGCCACCTCGTCTGCTGCACAGGGGCTGGCATCCACCTTGCTCGGCAGCGTGACCACCGGCTTCTCTGACGGCGAAACACCACAGGATGGAGAGCAGTGGTGAAAGGGCCCAGCAACAGCATCAGTGTCAGCCCTTCAAACCACTGTCCCTTGTCCTCCAGCATCTCCCCGGCTCTCCATTTCACCCATCCCATCCCGTCCCAGCCCAACCTAGTTGCCACCAGCTGAAGGGGACCCAGGGCCTAGTAAGAGCTGCTTGAGTGACACGTTTTGACATATGGAGTGTCACTGCCATGGGACAAAGAGACCAGCATCCTAGGGCAAGTGTTGGCTGTGCTGCACCCAGGATAGTCCCTGTGATGAGCAGAAGGACAGGCAGAACATGTGGGGGGTCCTTTAGGCATGGTGCCATGGGCACAAGACACCTGGGACAGCTGCCCACATTGGAGCAAGTTGAGGGACATTGCACACCACCTCACCCTGCTCCTTCACACAGTCTGGAGACAGGATCAGGTCATCGATGGCCACGGTCCCCCCTCTGCTGGCTACTCCCTCAATCAGCACCTGCAGGAAAGCACCATGTCAGCAAGCCTACACAATATGGGGGAGATTAGGGTAACACCAGGGAGCCATGGGATGGAGGGAGCCAGAACCTGTCATGGACAGACACACATTTTCCCCAGGAAGGGACTCAGTGGGAGCAGGGGTGATGCTGTGGCTGACAGCGGTGTACAGTGTGGGTTGGCAAGGCCATGGTGGGCTTGGGGGGTGGTGCTGCCCCTGTATGCAGCTGTGGTCCCTGACCCTGGGGGCAGCCCAGCTCCCCTCAGCACAGCACCAGCCCACCTTGAAGGGATCGGTCACATTGAAGTCCACTCTCTCCCGAACCCAGCTGCTGCCCAGGTCTCCTGTCCTCTCCCTCATCAGGTGCTTGGTAGAGTTGGTCACGTAGGAGATGCTGAGGTTGCTGGTGGCTGAGCCATGGAGGTGGCAGTACAGCACGAGCTGGGGATGGGGAGGAGGGTGAGCCCTCAGGGCAAGGACACACAGCCTCCTGCATCCCAGAGGGGCCGTGAAGATTTCAGAGCTCCTAATAGGCACCAGAGATGTCACCAAACCACCCCCAAAAACCTGATGCCCATCCCCAGCAAGGGCCAATCACAGCCCCAGCCCCATACGAGGGTCCCCAGAGCTGGGAACCCCATCTCCCATCACCACTATGCCCACATGAGCTGTGACATGAGGTCCCAGCTGTGACTCACAGAACAGGAGTTGGTGGCTTGGAAAGTGGGGCTGCTAAGCTGAGCTGCGCCACCAGCCTGTGCAGTGGGGGCAATGCCCACATGGAGGAAAAAACCTGCAGGAGATGCTGGGGCTGAGTGGAGCCAGGCAGATGTGTGGGTGCAGGACACCACTGTCCTGGCACAGCCTTGAGCAGAGCCCAGGCATGTGTCATTCCAGGGAACGTCCACCTGCAGTGGGACTCTGCTGGGGCACTGGTGCCCTGCCACGTACCAGCCCTGCTGTTGTTGCTGTGGTCCCGAGTGGGAATGCCATAGGAGGTGCCCAGGTTCAGGCTCGTGTTCCTGCCCCACACTGGTGGCCCGGCCACTGCCTCCCAGTCACAGAGACTGTGGTCAAAGGAGCAGCGGGTGAAGTTCTCTGTGAGGAGAAGGGACAGCAGTGACCCAGAGACTGGGGTCCCAGCCCTCTCTTGGACAATGCAGGTCCTAGGTCCCCGCAATGGGCTGGGCTGGTGCCACCCCTCTGCAAACCCTCAGGGTCATTTTGCCCTCCTGGCATGGGGTAAATCTGGGGCAACTCCTGCCAGGCCAGAGCACAACTTTGCCCCACCAAGGCAGACCCTCAGCCCGTCTGCAGGACTCCTCCCCGGGGCCAGGGGTGCTCACTGCACTGTTCCATGCCCTCGTCTGAGCCGTCCCCGCAGTCGTCGGTGCCGTCGCAGAAACGACGCTGAGCCACACAGGAACCGCGGTGGCAGACGCTCTCCTGGGCCCCACAGAACTGCTGCCCAACCTCTGGGGTGGGAGAACACATGTCAGCAAGTGGCTGGTCCCACAGGGACATGGTGAGCACTCCCAGATTGTCCCCTGGGGTGGCTCAAGGGACAGGTTTTCACTGCCCACCTCATGCCCTGGCCAGGGCATGGTGCCCCAAGACACAGTGAGAAATGGGAGAACTCTCCTGTGTTTTGCATCCCATCTAGTTCCCCCAAGATCCCAGCTCACATCCCAGCAGATGTGGGACTCACTTGGTAAGCCACAGTTCCTGAACATGATGTCATCGAGTGCCACCTCTGCCCCACAGATGGGTGGTTGTGTCAGGGAGAAGATGAGCTGTGATGAGAGGATGGGGATGGCATGAGCTGCCCTGGCTGGGTCTCAGAACATTGCCCAGCTCCTCTGGTCCCAGCTTATGGGGACAGTGTCTGGGTACCAATACTGTCTCACCTGGAACTGCCCCATGATCCGGCCGGGGTAGGCAACCAGCTGGTGCCAGCCCTCACTGCTGCGCTCAGGGCTCTGCCACAGCCCCACTGCCTCGTCCTTGTGTATCACAGCCAGGCGCAGCACTGGTCGTTCTGTCTGGTTCAGCCCTGAGGGAAGCCCCAAAAGTGCCCTTGGTACAGGGCATCCTGGAGTACCCAAAGGAATGTATAGAGCCCCGCTAGCTTTGGGGGCTGGAGCTGGGATCCCCAGATCCCACTAGCGTTGTGTGTGGAGCATGGAAGAGGCAAACAGGATGGCAAGGACCCATCTCAAGGTGCAGGCAGCTCTGTCCCTGCCACAGGGGCAGATGGCTCCATCCCTCCCCACTGCCTTCCATCCTCACTGCCCAGTAGCCGATGCTGCCTCTGCCCACCTTGGGTGCTCTCACAGCTCCCTGAGAGGTGATACCAGGCTCTGATCTCACATGTGGCAGCTGCTTCCCGCATCTCTGGTGACATGAGCCAGGCTGTGGCCGCAGTCTTTTCTGGGGGGGACATGGTCACCAAGAACCAACCTGGGGAGGGCAGAAAGCAGACCAGGGGCTGCAGCCCCATGGACTGGCATTGGAGCAGTGCAGCACTATTCCTGCCCCTCCATGGGTCTGCTCCATCCCCTACACCCTACAAGGATGGGTGTTCTGGCACCCCAAATCTGGGGCACCCATAGTCCAGTGGAGTGGTGCTGTGGGTGCCCAGAGCCTGCTCACCAAGCAGCTCCCACTTACCCATGTCAGTGCCCATGGTGTGGTCTGAATGAGGCCCCACACCCCACATGGCCAGGCTGGCCCGGCCTCGCACCCATTCATACGTCGAGGTGCCCATGTCCTGCCAGCCACAGTCACTGTCCTCGAAGTCACAGGTGAAGGGGGTGCCCAGCACTGGTGAGTGCCGTAGGTACCCTGAGGGTGGGCAGATGGGGCGTCAAGGCAGGTTTGGGGCCACCCTGGCAACCTGTGCCCACCCCAGGGGGCTGCACCCACCCCAGGGGGCTGCACCTACCCAGGGAACCTGTGGCCAGCCCGTGGGACCTCCACACAGCCTGGGATCCTGCAGCCATCTGGCAGACTCACCTGCACCCAGGCAACCTGTGTTCACCCTGGACACCTGCACAAGGGACCTGTCCCTACCCTGTGGATCTGCCCCCACCCATCCTGGGGGACCCTGCATCCATCCTGGGCACCAGCATCACTCCAGGGACCTGCACCCACAACACCCCCCACTAAATAGCCTGCTCTCACCCCAGGAACAGGGCTTGAGGGTGGGTCTGGGGGCCTGAGGAGTCTGGGCACCCACCACACTGGTTCTCATCTGAGCAGTCACTGCAGTCACAGGCAAAGTTGCAGAGCTGCTCAGCTGCGCTGCTGCAGCTGTTGACGACCACGAACCCACTGGAGAGGACGGTTCTGGCTATGGGAGAGACAATGGGGCTGAAAACCCCACAGGGAAACCAGGGATGGTGCCCGCAGCAGGTGATTGAGGGCACACATGACCGGCAAGTGACATTTGCCTGGGCACCTCAGTTTCGGACCCTGCTGGGGCAGGTACCGAACTCTCAGTGGCATCTTCGTCTGGACGACCCCCCCACCCCCGTCACTGTTCACATCTCACACTGCCGCCTCCCACCATCAGCCTGGGGGCGTCAGAGCCTGCCAGGGCACTGACCGCTATATCATAACCATCCCAGCCCCCTTTTTGGAAGAAACAGGAAAATCTGGGCGTTTTCTGTCCCACGCTGAACAAAGCCATTGGTTATCCCCAGCCCGGTGCTGGCGGCTCCCAGCACCCGCTCACCCTGGGAACCCCGGGCTGACTTCCCCAGCAGAGCCCAGCGGGCTGGGCTGTACCTGCCCCGGCTGCCCGTGCTGGGGCAAACTACCGGGGAGGACCAGAGTGGAGCAGCCAGCACGGAAGCCCCTTCCCTCCAGCGACACAACCCCCCCGCCCATGTCGGCAGAGCTCACCCAGCAGCACCAGCAGGGCCAGCATCGCCTGCCTGCTTGCAGCCATCCCGGCCACCGCGACGGTAAAATGGAGCTGGGAGAGGCCCCACCTGTGCCCCGGGCTGGAATGTGCTCCCCAGGACCTGCCTGCGTTGGACTTCAGCCCCGCTGTTATCGGCTCCCTGGCCGTGCAGCGGGGTTTATAGCGAGGCTGTGCCGGCTGGGACAGCACAGCGCGATCCTGTCAGCAGCACCGCCGGCACCACAGCAGCGAGCTGAAGCCAGGTGCCCCAGGGAGACCTTCGGCTCTTCCCCACTGAACCTCTCTTCTTCAGCGCGTTTTCCACCCAGAACAAGACGGTGGGTGCCACTCTGACTGAGACGGAGCACAGCCCAGTGGAATGCGCCGGCTTGGTGAGGGATGAGGACACTTCCAGCCGAGCCAGGGATGCTGCCAGCCCTGTGGGGAAAACTGGCACCTCTACTAGAGACATGGGGGCTCTGCCAGTCCCTGTGCATAGGGAGAGTGGGAGAGACTTTGAGTGCAGGGTTGGCAGTGGGCTGCACTCTGGCCAGAGAGAACACATGAGCTGGGAGTCAGCAGTATCTCCAATATTCCATCCTACCCTGTCCTCCGGCAATGGGAAGCCATTCCCTCTTGTCTTGTCACTCCAAGCTCTTGTCCAAAGTCCCTCTCTAGCTCTCCCGGAGCCCCTTTAGGCAGTGGAAGGGGCTCTAAGGTCTCCCTGGAGCCTGGGGATCCCAAAAGATGCCATTGGGAGGAGCCAGCCTTCACCGTGCCTGCTCCACTCTGGCTGGCAGGAGCACCTCAGCACCCAGCCCATGACTGCCACAGGGTGAAGGGCCACAGCCCGAGGGCCACAACCAGGTCATTCCTGGGGCAGAACATTCCTGGCAGAGCCCCAGCAAGGGCTAATGAGCCTGGAAGAAGCATAGCTCGGCAGCTAGAGCCCCACATATCACCACCAGTGTTGCCTGGAAATGGCAAGTACTGACCCCACTGGTTTCCCCACCTGGGCAGGGGAAGCATGGGCTGCTACCCCATAGGACCCCTCTCACCTCTGCTGCCGCAGCCTCTGTGCCCAGAGAGGGGCCCCATTGAGCAGATCCTCCCATTGAGCCTACTGCCTTGGAAGGCAGATTGCACTGGGATTGCATCAGGGGCAGTAAAACACAGGCGCAGCTCCTTCCCCCAGTGCCAGCCAGGCCCAGTGGGGGCCAGCAGCCCCACATACCCCAGCCCAGGCATGCTGAAGAGCAGGAGCCCTGCCCAGGAACCTGGCAACACCACAGTGCTGTGGCCACTGGCAAAGTAGCCACTGGCCTCCTGGGTGCCATGGGCAGAGCCCCTCTCACAGATCTGACCCCTCCCCTTTGCACTGGGGACGCTGGTGCTCCCAGTATGAGACGTTGGAATACTGGAACAGATCAAGCCTGGGGCAGTGATGACAATCACAGGATAGTACAGAATGGGAGGAAAAACAGGAGGTCACCCCATCCCACCCCTCTGCTACACAAGGATTCCCTGGAGGATGTGTCCAGATGGCTTTTGAGTATCTCCACAGAAGGACATTCCCTGACGATGATGATGGGACTGGACTTCCCACAAGGAGAGGCTGAGATGGTCGTGCCCAGCTTGGAGAAGGTGTAGGGGGATGTCACCCAGGTAAGCCCAGGCAGAAGGTTGCATGGAGCCAACCCTTCAAGCAGAGAGAGTTCCAGTAAGGACTGAGACAACAAGAACAAAGCAAGAACAGCAAATGCCACTTAAAGAAAAGCCTGAGGGCTGTCAAAGCCAGAGCAGGCTCCCAAGCTGCTGGAAGGGCCAAGTCGGGGAGATTATCAAACCTCACCTGGTCACAGCTCCCGCAGCCTAATTCTGGAACAGAATAATGAAATTCCCTGTGTTGGAAGGGACCCACAAGGACTATCGAGTCCAACTCCTAAGCCTGCACAGCACATCCCAGCAATCCCACCACGATGGACCCACTGGAGCTGGGCCTGCTAGGCCAGTGGATGGACAGGACATCCCAGATGTGCCTCCAAGCTCCACAATCCAGTGATTTGCAGGTTTGCAGCTGATTCCATGTAACTTCTGGGTAACAGTCCTCCCAGCACAGGGGAGGGTCACACCTTGCAGGATGGAGGACGAGACACAGCAGAGCCACGTTTTTGCCTGTGAAACTCATCCCCCCACTGCGAGCTTCCTTTGGAGTTAGGGCACAGGCTGAGCTTTGGACACAGGACACAGGCTGAGATTCTGGAGGTTGAGCTGACCCTGCATGGCTCTGGATGCAGAGGAAGGAGCGCACATCCCTGAAGGCACAAGGTGGAGGCAGCAGCAGGATCATAGCTAAGCAGGAGCTGGGAGCACGGAGGGTCAGAGTATGACAACGAAATGGGGCTGTGAGGTTCCTCCAGCCCCAGCCTCACGCAGGACAGCACTGAAGCAACCCAGCCTGACATCTTCCTGGAGCTCTCCAGCCACTGAAGCCTCCAGCAGCTTTTCCCAGTCTCCCCCCACTGCTCCTTACTGGAAGCACAAACAGGGAGAATCCCTGGGAAATTCAGAGGGACAGGAGCTGGTCCTGGGTGGCCAAAGGGATGTAGTCAGGGAGGATGCTCTTCCTCAGGGTGCGACCACCTGCCAGAGTGGGAATGGGCATGTTCTTCCCAACCATGTTCCCAGGCAGCTCCGTTCCCTCCTCGCAGGAGATGGGCTGGTCTCTCCCCCAGGTCTACCCTGCCTTTCCCTCCCCCAGGCCTGGGCATTGCTTTCCTCTCTCCTGCCTCAGTCCTTTCCAAGGCAAATCCCGATACACCTCCTGCTGTTCCCATCCCAGACTGCCCGCTCCCATGCCAGGCTTCCATGCCAGATCGCCCTCAAGGGGTGGAAAACCTGGGGGGTCCCTTCCACTGTCAACAGGCACAACCCGGAGCTGGGAAGGAGCAGCTGAGCCGCGAGCATGGCCACCGGAGCAGCTGTGCTCCCCCAACGACTTTAATTCTCACAGATACACATGGGATGAGCCTTTGGCACCAGGAGGCTGGGGCAGAGCAACCACTGGCCTCACCAGCTTTGCCATGCCAGGGCGGTGGGAGCACCTAGCATGAGGACAGTCCAGTGATGGCAGAGAATGGGCGAGTTCAACACAGAGGAAAATGAGGAGAGCCTGGAGCACCGCTGAGCATGGGGAGCCTGCTGCCACCGCCCCGGGACTGTGTACAGCTGTGCCAGTCTGGGCTGGCACCACAGACAGGAGGAGTCAGTACCCTTCATCCGCCCAGGTGATCTCATAGTCAGGATACTCGGCCTGCAGCTTCTCTGTGGTCACAGCGTGGTCAGCTCGTCCAAAGCCCTGCATAGGAAAGAGGGTTCCCAAGGAGAGCTGGTGGGTGACCACTTGCAGAGCTGCCCTGGCAAATCCCCAGGGCAGCTCTGGCAGACCCCAGCAGCAGAGATGCCACAGAGCCTATGCCAACCCCACTGCGGCAGCCCTGCCTGACTCCAGCTGAGGCTGCTGTAGCTCCCAGGCAAGAGGACAGTGGCACCCTGAAACTGGGAAAACTGCGTGCACTGTAGCCCAGGGACCACCATCCTGCCCTGGTCCCAGCTGGGCTCTGCACTCAGCACCCAGCACAGCTGGTGCTGCAGCACAGCCCTGGGCTGCGGTCAGCATCCAGGGACCCATCACACCAGTGATGTCCCTGAGTGTGCCTCCAATCACCCTTATAAGGCCCCTACAGCACCTGATACTCCTGCAGGAATGCCCTCAGGATACACAAAGTGGGGACGCGGTTTTTGTGCAGCCCAATTCCCCCTGGCAGCACTCGGCACCGGGTACAGCCACTGTGGGACCCCACGGGACCCTGGAGGGCTCGGTGTGTGCCAGCCCCACAGGCAGGTGCTGGGGGGTTTATGGGGGTGACCCTGCTCTGGCCAAGAACCGCTCACCCGAAAGGGCTCTGCGAAGTCTCCCCTCCCTGGGGCACTCGAGAAAATGCCCAGGAGCCCCGGGAGCGCCGCTCCATTCACCCCTTCCACCCCCGAGGGGATGCGGAACCAACTCGGCCACCGTCAGTGGGACCCACACCGCGAAGGGAGATGCCGCGTCCATGCGTGGGTCCCCCCCGGCCTCCGCTTACCACTGAGTACCCGTAGACGTGGATCTTCCTCTCTTCGGGGCGGTGGGAGAGGCGGCCGCCGCCCAAGCACTCGCAGCTCAGGCCATGCCGCGCCAGCTCCTCCGCGGTGCGCTCGAACAAGTCGGCTGCANTGCGCTCGAACAAGTCGGCTGCGGGGGGGGGGCGGGGGGGGCGCGGAGACCCCCCGCCTCAGCCGCCGCCCCGTGACGGGCCAGACCCCCGGCAAGCCCCCGCCCGCCCCCGGGGCCCGCGGCTGCTTCCTTCAGCACCCTGGGCCAGAGTCCCGCCCTGCACTTCCGACGCCCCTCACCGTGGTACTCTGCCCAGCCATGGCCTCGCACGACGTCCTTGGCGAGCGCGCCGGCCCCGCGCACCCGCACCAGCACGTACTTGAAGACACCATCGCCATCGATCTGCACGTCCGGCACCCGCGACAGCGCCTCACCCGCCATCGCTGCCGCCCGCGCGCCGTGCCCACCTCCTCCGCTCAGCGTCCAACCAGCGCCCGGTGCCTGCCCGTGTTCCCGCCTCCTCAGCCCAGCGTCCAACCAGCGCCCGGTGCCAGCCCGTGTTCCCGCCTCCTTCGCCCAGCGTCCAACCAGCTCCCGCGGAGCCAGGCCCTGCCCACAGCCGGCGCGGGGTTCCGCCGGGCAGCAGCTGTGGGGATAGGGGCTGGTCCGGATCACGGTCCCGGTCCCGGCGGTGGTATCGGCAGCGGGGAGCGGGGCCGGGCAGGACGGCGCGGACACCCCGGATGACGGGCCTTGGCC
>VXBB01023223.1:232446-294877 GCA_013399915.1 Illadopsis cleaveri
TGGGCAGCGAAATCCCCTGCTAAGCTCCTCCATGGAATGGCCTCGTTTTCCCAGAGTCTCCGGGGCTGTTGCTGCCTGTGCTGGACGGAGCCCACAAGGATGCTCAGTGATGGAGACGGACGAAGTGGGCACAGAACAGCTTCCAGCACACTCTGGCCCCAGTGTCTCCAGCATAGCACGGCCCCTAAGTCACAGCTGTGGAAGCTGTGGAAACACAGTTTCCCCCTGTCACCTCCTTGAGCCGCCCTCCACTGCCCACAGCTCCGAGAGCAGCCCCAGCACCTGTGGGTGCCCTGGCAAGGGGCCATGGCTCTGGGACCCACTGGTACCTGCCTCTGAACCCTGATCTAAGGCTGCGGCTCTCCATGTGTATCTGCATGGCAGGTGCACCCCGGGATTTGCTTCATTCAAAATCCCTGTAGCCAAGAACCTTTCCTTCATCCACTGCATCATCAGGAACAGCCTTCCACTGTCTCTGATGGTGCACCAGGCAGAGCGTGCTGGCGGACCTGTGGTGGGCTGGCACTGCTGTGATTGCTGCAGGAATGCCCCTGGGAGCAATGGGCATTGCTGAGCCCACTGGGACCAGCAGTATGTGCCCTGGGGGCCGGGCTGAGCACCAGGAACTCATTGCACCGACGAGTGGCACAGGAGCTGGGGGAGAAGCTGGGAGAAGGGTCAGCCTGTCCCCGCTGCACACACGGGGCTAAGAGACCCNGACACAGGGCTCCGGCTGCTGGTCCAGCTGCTCCCGCTGCCCCCATATTCCTGCCCCCGCGGTCCCCGCCGTGCTGCTCCATCTGCTTCCGCCTGCTGCCAACCCCGTGCCAGCCAGCCCCGAGCACCGCCGATGTGGCCGCTGATGCACGCCGGGGCACCGGGCAGGCTCCACATCCCCCGTAGATGCAATCACCCGAACGATGCAAGAGCCCACCCCTGTGGAAGGCAGAGAGTCCCAGCATGGAGGAGTAGGCTGCCTTGAGGGCATCCGCTACAGTGCCACCCTCTGTCCATGCAGCTGTGGCCCGGGGTGACACCTGCATAGATTGAGGTCACCTGTCTGGAGCTCTGGACTTTGGAGCGGCCACAGGTCAGAAATCAGGGAACAAACAGGCTGGACCATGTCCCTAAGCCCCATGGCAGGGGACAGTGGGACCATCTGCCTCCCATGTGAGGCTGCTATTCCAGGCTAGAAAGTGCTTAGGGATCCAACTGGACCATGGGCAGGTCTCCATGCACCAGAGATGGCAGTGCCATGTCATGTGCTCAGGGCAGTGGGGCTCTGGACACTTCCTCCCCCTCCTGCTCTTGCTCCTGCTCCTGCTCCTCCTCCTCCTCCTCGAGCCAGTGGCAGCCTGTGGCAGAGGAGAAGATCCCCTTAAAAGAGGTCGGAGCTGAGGGCTGCAGTCGTGCTGGCTGCTCAGGGCTGTCACTTGCCCTGAGCACGTGGCTGTGCTGCTGCTTTGGGCTGTGACACCCCGGGTTCCCGGTCTGTGGCACTCAGGCAGAGGAGGCAACCCCAGTCCCACGGGAACTGAGAAGGGGTGGGTGGCAGGGCTGAGGGGCTGCTCCTGGCCTTGTGCCCATCACCCACAGGGGTGGCAGCCCCTCAGATGGAGGGGACCCCCTTGGCACAGCCATGTGGGCAGCAGGACTCAGCAGGTTGGGATGGAACTGTCCCCTACTCCTGTGCAGAGGACGGAGGTGTTGGGGCCCTGCCATGGCTCTGCGGGTCCAGGCTTGTCCCTGGCCGAGCTGCCGGGGCCCCTGTTCTGCCACGGGAACATGTGAGTAGCCAGAGGGATCCGAGAAGCCTGGCTCCTACAATAGTACAAGGAAAAGGCCAGCCTGGTGCCTGTCCCCAGGCAGGAGCAGCTCCTGTCCCTCTGTCTGGGCTGCCCCACTGTGGTTTGCTGTCAAGACCAGGAGCAGCCAAGCTGGGCCAGTGTGCGGGAAAATCCCCCTTTCTCTGGGGCCTTTGCCTCCTCGATGCTGAGTCCTCCCTCAGAGCCCATGGGAAGCAGAGCCACAATGTTCACTGTGTCCCTGTGACTCAGTTTCCCCACCAGCCCCTGACAGTGTGTATCTGGCCAAAGTGTCTGCAGGTCACAGACTTAGTTCTGCTGGGCCCCATCCAAAGGGGAAACTGAGACATAGAGGAACAACAGGTCCAAAGGTCACCCTGGAGGTCTGTGGTGACTCTGGACACTTGGCGAGACCCAAAGCAGGGCAGATCTCATCCTGGGAGGGACATGGGGGGGTCACACCTGTCCTACACAGCTGGAAAGCTGCAGGGGCCCCCAGCCCTCCCAAAGAACAGTTCATTGAGGCCACACTGAGAGCTTGCTGTGAGATTTGACACTAACCTGGACACAGGATATTGGATCCCCTGATCCAGCCCCATTGCGTCCCTTGGTGCAGCTCACAGCAGGAATGGGCCACCCAACACAGGAGCCCCCCACACCTGCCCTGGGGATGCTGACCCTGGTGGGCCCAGGCATGGCAGCAGAGGCCAGTTCCAAAACTTGCTGGGCCAGGAGTTCTCCTGGCCCTGCCCCATGTCACACCGGGAACTGGGACTTGTGGAGGCAGAGCAATGAGGTCAGGGACGGGGGAGATTGGTGGGCACCACAGGGACAGAAGTAGAGGACCACAGCTCTGACTGGGCCAGCACGGAGCAGTTTTGAAACATTAGAAAGACCTTTCTGGGCCTTTGCAAAACACTCCCAGAGGCTCACCAGGAGGCAGGTATGGGCAGGAGCAGGTGGGCAGCGAGGGGAGGCGTCCAGAATAAGGGTTTTCTCCAGGATGCCTATGGCAGCAGCTGCTGACCCAGCAGGCATGAAGGCCCTCCCAACACTAAGGCCAGCCATGGCACCAACTGTCCCTTGGCAGGTTGATCTGTCAACCCTGTGTGACAGCTGTGGAGGGACAGAGGGTCAGACTCCAGCCAGGGAAGGCTGACAGAACAGAGGGCTGAAGCTCCTCTGCTCTGGAGCCATACTGGCAGAGTTGGGGTTGTCCAGGCTGGAGAAGGCTTTGGGGAGACCTCAGAGCCCCTTCCAGGCCCTAAAGGGGCTCCAGGAGGGCTGGAGAGGGACAGGACACAGGGAATGGCTTCCCACTGCCAACGGGCAGGGATAGATGGGATACTGGGAAGGAATTGTTCCCTGGGAGGGTGGGGAGGCCCTGGCACAGGGTGCCCCTGGATCTCTGGAAGTGTCCAAGGCCAGGCTGGACAGGGCTTGGAGTAACCTGGGATAGTGGAAGGTGTCCCTGCCCATGGCAGGAGGTGGAATGAAATTAGCTTTAATATCCTTTCCAAAACCAGTTTGTGATTCCGTGACCTGACCACAAGGCCCATTGTGGGTCACTGGAGTCCACCCCCCTTGGAGCAGCAAGACTGCCATCAAAAATTCTGTCCACTGGTTGGGACACTGCTCAAAGGAGCTCCTTGCAGCTGAGAGTCCTTGCCTTACTGGGCTCTGCCCAGCGGGACATGACCAGCTGGCAGATGCCAAGCAGCCAACAGGTCCCCAAAATGCCCATCCTGGGGAGCCGGGGGCCAGGCTGTCCACCCTGGGGTGCCCTTGCCAGCCCAAGGGACAGAGCAGGCTGCTCCTGCCCGCGGGTGCCCGGGTCTGTCTGGGAGGGGCGTGGGACGTGTCAGACCCCGCCGGCAGTTTGGGACTCTTGTCTCTCCCAGCGGTGGGATCCCCACGTTACCTTGGAGACAGAGGATTTCACGGCAGCTGGCGGTGGTGCTGCCTGCCGTGGGGGCAGAGGCCCACTGTCCACAGCTGTTCCCAGCACGGCGGTTCCCAAGCTGGATGTGCTGGGGAAGGGCCGGGTGGCCCCGATGGCGCAGCGGAGTGAGGGAGAGGCTGCGCAGCTCAGCACGGGGCCCGCTATGGGAAGAGACAGCGCGGCGCTGGCACCACCAGCCTGTTCCCGGGGCTACCTGCGAGACGCAGCCGGTGACAGGGCGATTGCACCCGCGGGGTGATGGCTACGCCAGGAACGGGCTGGGGCACACACCTCGAGTCGAGCGTGAGCCTCCGATGAGGAAGCTCCTGGCTCTCGCTCGCCTTCCCAAACGCAGCATGGAACGGGTCAGGGTGCCACCTGTAGTACCGGGAGGTGATGCTGGGTCTGTGCCGTGCTCCCAGTAGGATGCAATTCCATGGGAAGAGGCTGCAGCTGGGGCTGGCCAGGCCTGTGGGCAGGAGGTGGGTGCTGGGTCCCCCCCACGGGTGCTACAGCCACCCAAGCGGAGGTGAGGGCTCCAGTACTGGGGGAACGGTGCGGGGCACCCCAAAATGGGGGTGGGGGGGCTGTGGCGCCCACCTATGCCCACTCTGTGGGAAAAGGGTGTGACTGGCACTCAGTGCCTCACCATGCTGAGATTCCTGTGTGTGACGTGGGTGACTCTGGGAAGTGTTGGGGCTGCCCCACTCCCTCCCACGCTGCTCAATTCACAGCAGGGATGAATATTTGATCATTTGATACCTTCTCTTTCTCCTGGGCTCTCTGTTCTCCATCCTCCCTGTGTGGGCAGCCACAGCGGGGGGCACAAGGTGGGCACAGAGCACCCACTCCAGGAGCAGAAGGGGTCTGGCAGCCATCCCACCCCTGCTCCTGGGGAAGGGCTGAGGAGAGAGCAGCACAGGCAGAGCTGGGGGCACAGGGAGGGCAGGGCAGTGCTTTGGACATGGGCCTCTGTCCCCAGGGCAGGCAGCACCACCGCAAGCTGCTCTGAAATCCTCTGTTTCCAAGGTAACGTGGGGATCCCACAGCTGGGAGAGTCAGAGCTGTAATGGGATGAGATGCTCGCTGGCATGCTGCAGCTCCTGTCTGGGTGATGCTCTCCTTTTCCCAAGCTGACTGGCATCAGTGTGATGCTTGGCTGGAGGCAGGAGGGTCTCTCCTCCTTCCAGCTTCTCTCCTCTCTCCCTCTCATCCTCTCCCTGCGTCCACCTCTGGACCAAGGATGAAACCAGGCCCTGCTGCCTACCTAGGGGCTGGGGAGGGAGCTGGACCCTGCTCTGTAGGCCCCCTGGGCTTGGTGGCACCCAAGGGTTAGGTGAAGCCTTTTGAGCAGCGACTGAGAAGTCCCTGCCTGCACAGAGAGCTGTAACCCCACATTCCTGTTGGGGTTCCTTGGGAAGGACCAGTTAGTCCCCAAAGGCTCACAGGAAAGCAGTCTAGAGGTCAGGCTCAGGGCATCCATCTGCTGACTCACAGCAGGGCCACAAGCAAACTCTCTTTCAGATACCCTTGTGCCCCATGATGGCTGTGACGACGGATCTCGGTGTTGCCCTGCCACCAGTGCACTGGGCAAGGTGCTGAGCCTCCCTCCAGCCCCCCTCAGTGATGCCACACAGCAGCCTGGTCACTTGGGACTTCCCATAGCTGCAGGGGTTGTCCAGGCACTGGTGATGGCCCCAGCAGGTGGGAACCCATCACCTCACACCTGCCACGGAGCTGCTACCTGCCAAAGACACAGGGAGGGGTGTTTCTCCTGTCAGCTGCAGGGAAAAGCCTGCTCTTTCCCCAGCTGGCTGGCTCCCTTCTGCAGCCAGCCTACAGACACCAGCTCGGGCTGCAGCCGTGGCTGCTGCCCAGGTCAAGCCTCAGGCACTGGGAGTGCTCTCCGTGCCATCCTGGAGCATGGAGAGGCAGGACTGACATCTCGCAGGTGTCCCCTGCCACCAGGAGGCACAGCACCCCCATCCGCTTCCCATCTCCCCTCTGTGGCAATGGAGAGTTGCACCGTTCCTCCCCTAAGGCAGAGCTTGTCAACAGCCTGGGGGTAACCAGGAGTTTTAGGGGTTCCCAGGCTGGTGTCCCATGGCAGTATCCCCATGCAGCTCCAAGCAGAGCACACGTGCATGCAGACACTCCTGCTTTAATCTGGAATGGAGCCCTGTTCCCCACAGGCTACCTGAGAGCCCAGTTTAGCTGACCTCACCACACCTCATCCCACTGGGGTCTGCCTGAGCCCACGGGATCACCCACAATGGCTCACTGAAGGTACCAGAGGGTAATTCCCTCTGCTCAGCAACCACCCTGCCACGGGGTTGGGAGAGGAAGCCTGGATACTCACCATGGAGCACCCTTGGGCCAGGAACACATGCCAGACATACCTGAGACACTGCAGGTTGGTTTTGGAGGCAAACTCCTCAGTTAAAAAGGCTCAGCTACTTGTCCTGGTATCTTCATGCAGCAGACTAAGCCAGAGCTAGATTAATTATATTATGCCATGATTGAGGCTGTTGCTAGGCTACAGCCCCAGTCCCTAAACCCATCCTACTGCAGGATTTCCTCACCATCATTCATCTGGCTGCTCTGGGGAATCCCAAAGGACAGGGGAGCACCATGGGCTCTCCAAGCAGCTGGACCCTTGGATGCAGGAACATTGTAGGCAGCAAACCCATCATGCCCCCAGCCCCCACCCAGGTTCATCCTGTGCTAGGGTTGGGGACAGCCAGGTTGCCCCCCAGAGCCTCCAAGAGCATTCACAGCTTTACACATTAATTTTGTGTCCTGCTAAAATTCAAGTTCCAATGACCTTTTCATGTTCACTGCTGGGAGGAAGGAAGCAAATTCCCACCCTGGGCCTTGGCAAGCCAGGGAAAGACTTGTCATGACTTCATGGGAGCAACAGAAATAGGGCAAAGCTGCATTCCTCAAAGGGCATCAACAGAGCACTGCTTGCATGTGGCCCTTGTCATTGACCGTGGGAAAGAAAAAGGCTGGGTGCCCTGGTGACACAGGCTATAGCTGTGGAAAAAGCCAGCCCATCCCAGGGTCAGTAGGAGAGGGATTATATGGGAATCATTAAGAACCAGCCCTGGCATGACCTCCTGTGGACTGGCACGACTACAGAGAGATGAACTCTGAGGGGAACTGGTGCCAAGAATGGCACAGCCAGGTAATGGCCTGGCCAGCAGGACAGTGGTGGAGCAGGGACAGAGCCCCATTGGTAAAGGGCTGTGAAGAGGCAGCAGCACATAAACAAGTGCCCTGGCAAAGTAACAAATCAGCACAAACTGTCCAGGAATAAATCTGGATGGCAGTGATCAGACAACTCCTGAGCCCCAGAGCTTTCCACAGGGATCATAAAATCATGGAGTGGTGTGGGTTGGAAGGGTCCTTAAAGATCAGCTGGTTTCAACCACTTGCTATGGGCAGGGAAACAACTGGAGTGGGGGTGGCAGGAACTGCAGGAACCTGTCTGCTTGTCCTGGTGCTGCTTCCCTACCCGGGGTTTGACAGGAAGCAGCCACAGGCGAGGTATCAGCCATGGTCTCTTTGGCACAGGCTCTGCAGGGCTGGGGCACGTGGCTCAGCAGCTTGGATCTCCCCCAGGGAGGAGTTTTGTGACAACCACTAGGACAGGCCAATGTAAGGAAGAACTTTTTCAGCAGGCTGGGCCAGCCACTTGTGCCAAGGAGACCTGGGCCATCAGGAGGGCAATGCTGTGCACACAGGAGAAATCCTGGGAGCAGCATCACGCCATAGGTGCAAGGCAGCTGGAAGGTCTCCCTGAAACTGGGTCCCAGCTGAGGAGTCACGAGGCTGTTAGGCAGGGTGGAGCCTGCCGAGCTCAGCTCATTGTCAGTGTGCTCCAGAGTCTGACTGCACCCACAGCCCCTCACAGCATCCATTCTCCCTGCACAGCACCCACAGCCCCCACTGTCCTCTCAGCACCCACAGCCCCTCACAGCACCCACTGTCCCCTCACAGATCCTCACAGCAGCTGCATTGTCACAGCTGGGAGCTGCTGAGTGACAACAGCTGTGAACTGTAACCCTCTCCAGGGATGGGTATGGAAAGGAATACTCCCCAGATAAACACCTGCAGAGAATGGGACAGCATCTGGGCCATCCTGGCTGGGAGGACACAGTGAGTGAGAGCAGGGGCCCTTAAGAGTTCTCTCCGGGCTTATCCCGAGTGCTCTGGCTCCAAGCTGGAACAGTGGAAGGCAAGACACTTTGGTGGCCCTGGAGATCCCAGGCAGCCACAGAAGCAGGCACTACCCTGTAGCAGGATGGATGAGGCTCCCTATGCTGTGTTGGGTAACCAGCCCCAGCCAAAATGCAGTGATAAATCTGCAATTTTCCCTCCTACTGGTCCAAACCCAGCCACTGCAGCTCTGGCCAGCACTAGTTCCAAGAAACTGCAGCTCCTCAGCCTTAAGCTCTTGATTTTTATTTTTTTTTTTGGATGACTGATGAAACCAAAAGCAAATACCCTGGTACCTGCAGCAATGCTTGCAGTAACTATTTATATCATTGTGATCCTGCAGAAGCTTCCCCATAATGACAGGCACGTACATACTTTTTATATTTAGCTTCTTTGAAAGGATGGCATGGGAAAGCCTGGCTCAAACAAGCCTATTTCCTTCTCCCCTCCCTCATGCTTTCTGGCTCTGGATCACAGCTGACGCTGTAGCCCAAACCAGTTCAAATGGAAGGTGCCCCTGCTCATGGCACGAGGCTGGAATGAGATGACTTTAAGGTCTCTTCCAATCTAAATCAGTCTGGGATTCTGTGTGTATTATAAAAGGCCTATTTGCTGCTCTTCCCTTCCATGTTCCCACTTTACTCACAAGGTGGGATTTCTCTGGCCTTGCTGCAGAAGCCAAACCATGCCACACACCCTCCTGGGGCCCGAGTACAAGTAAAGCCAGCTTGAGCATCTGCTTTTCTCTTCTACAGGAGTATTTTGGAGCGGAATGACTCATCTTTGCTTGTTTTTGCCTCAGCTCCTTGGGCTGACAAGCTGCAGAGAATGTGGAGGCTCCTACAGCAGCAAACCTGGCACAAGTGCCAGACACACTGAGGCCAGCACCGGTGTCAGCAGGGACCAGTACAGCCCCCTGTACCCCACCTGACCAGAACCCCTGCACCCTCTACGCCGTGGGAAGCAACAGCTCTCTCAGTGCACACGTCAGTTTTGGGGGAAGAACTCAGGGTTTTTATGTTCAGCTCTTTTTTGGAATGGTTTTTGATTCAGCGCCCCATCCTGCGAGGTGTGGGAACACAGCAGCACAAGGAGGGACACGCAGCTCCCAAGCCCCAGGCACAGGGGCTCTGAGGTAGAAGAAGATGTGCAGAGACGTGTGCAACAGAGCTTTATAGTCAGAATGGACTGTACCAGGGTTTTTCAATGCAAAAATGGAACATGACCCAAAATCCTGATGGAACAGAAGCACTTTTGGGACCACAGCAGCTAACGCTCGAGCTCCCACCTGCCTTTGCCCAAAAGGGCTGCAAACTGGTCCCATCTCAATCTTCCTTTTCCTCCCCGGATGTGGAAAGTTTGAACTGTCCCATGCAATTCCCCTACAGTGCCACGTGGAATGCTTGGAGGAGGCAAGGAGTAATGGCAGACAGACCTGAACAACATACTGCTCATGCAGCAAAAAACCAGTTTGTTTTATAGGGAAATGGTTACAAGTGCATTTTGGGCACAAGAAAAAGAAAAATGGAGCAGGAAACGCCTGCTGGTCAAGACAGCTCTGGAGTAGTTAATGGATCAAAAGAACACATTGCTTTATAGGGATGCAGAAGGAAACCTCAGTTTGGATTTCATGGCTGACAACAGAAAGGGGTGAGGGAGAACAAAACCAAACCTCAAATCAACTTACAAGCAAGAGAGGAATGTAATGCGCAGAAACTGGAGGAAGCTTTACCGTCTGAGCTGAGCAAGGGACCCCAGATCCAAACCAGGAGGGGCACAGAGAACTGACCAGCTCCATCAAACACAGGGGCTGCTCACAGACACAGGTGAGTGCCAAGGGGTGGCCGTAATGCCCATCCAACGGCTGCTGAGCAGGTACTAATCCACGGGTTTAAGTTCAGAGCAAAAACTAAAAGTCTTCCCAAAATCATGGGACAGAGGAGGCTCTCTGCTTGAGGCAGGAAAGGCAGCACACTGGCTGGCTGCAGGATGGACAGAAGCTGGAGCAGGATGGACGCTGCTGAGCTGCAGTGCTGGTCCCTCTCGGCACAGAGCAGCAGACAGGGTTTACAGCCTGACTGAAAAGTGCCTGAGAAACAAATGCCTTGCCATACCAACACTGCCCTGTTGCCAGTTCTGAGGCTCTGGATATCTTCATTTCCACATGGAGTCATGTCCCTGAGAGGTCCCAGCAGCAGGGGATTCTGGAATATGGAAATTCAAGGGTGGGAAATGCAGAAAAGCACTGATTTTTCTCTCTCTTTCAGGTTGCTTTGCACTTTTCATTGTTTTCCCAAACTGCATAGCAGCTTACATGTTAGTGTCTGAGACACTGGGGCCACGGAAATCAATGGGCTTCATGAATTCCAACAGCAGCACCAGTGAGGGCTAATTAAGCTGCCGTGCAGAAAGGTCCCGTTCAAAGGACTTCAACAATCACACACTCACTCTCTCACACTACCCCTGTGCCTGCTGCTTTAGAGAGCTATACTGTAGCATGATCGGATTGACTTAAAGCTCATCAACTGCTGGGTGAAGCAATGGCCAGTATCACCTTTCTCCTTGAAAAATAGAAGGATAAGAAGACTTGAGACAGTCGAGCACGATGCATTCATGCGGCATGTTTTGTTGCACTCCTCTTAACAAGACAGGAATTTCAGGTGTGCAGGAGTGGAATGCAGCAGGGACAGAGCAGGAAGCAGGTCCCCTCGCCCCACAGCCTACCAGTGACCTGATGGGGCATCTCTGGAAGGAGAAAAACCGACAGCCTGACAGCAGGCCTGGGAGCCATGCCCTGAACCTTCCCCTGGCTCATGTACATCTCAGCTAGGTTTTCTTTGTGTAACAATGCACCAGAGCAGCACACACAGATGTAAAGCTTTTGTTTTGCTCACTCTGGTTTGAGAGACTATACAGCAAAGGGCTAAAGCTTTACACATCTGTGTCTGTCCTGGGGTGACTTGTCAAAGAAGATGGAGACAGTCATGGTGCAGAGTCCACTCGCAGCCAAACTACAGCTCCTCGTAGTCCCCCCCACCCCGTGGTTTGCTCATGCTGGCTCCTCCTCCGCCAAGAAAAGCCTCAAGTTCATCTATCTCGCTGCTTTTCTCCTTGCTCTTCTTTTTCTTTTTCTTTTTCTCTTTTTCCTCTTTGCTCTCCTCCTTCTCTTTGCTCTTCTTGTGTTTGCTCTTCTTTTTCACTGACTTGTCCTCTTCCTGCAAAATGAGAACATTTTTATTAGCGAATGCTCTGAGTGTGCCAGTAACCCAGGATGTACTGCCCTGATACTTGGCTCTGAAGAATGGTTTGGGCTGGAAAGCACCTAGTCCAACCCCCATGCCATGGGCAGGGATGTCTTCAACTGGATCAGGAATCTTACTCAGGTTGAAGCACCGAAGACCCTTCCATGAGTTTAGCCAGAAAAGCAGACAGACCATTTGGGTTATACAGGGCACCCGTCTGTCAGACAGTTTGTGCCCAACAATACCGCAGTACTGGATAGGCTTAAATGGCACCGACAAAGCTTTCTGAAGACTTCCCTCACTATCCCTGAGGTGTCTGTTGTGGGCACCCCTCTGCTTCAAAAATTGTGGTGCTATGAACACACAGTCCGGCAAAGAGGCACTGCTCTACCTCATCCTGTATTTTACAAACTCACACACTCCATTTTCAAAATTCAATTGCTCTACAAGCTCGCTTTGAAGTTCAGTGGTCTTCAGAGCCTAGGAGGTACAGATCAGAGCTGCAGGATGTGAGTACGGAAGGGAGTCCACCAAGTCCCAGGAGGACGCCACGGAAGGTCACCTCTGTTCTTGGCAGGTGGGTAACATGCTAGATCTGAGGAATTAAACAGTACCTCTTTGCTTTTCTTTTTCTTCTTCTTTTTCTCCTTAGAGGCTTGTTTATCTGTTAAAATAAAAAAAACCCCACCATTGTGTTTAATCAATTTAAATGATAAGAGCTGCAATTCTGTCCTGGCCCCATTTCTGAGAACAAAATACTCCATCCTGGGCATCCATGGGCAAAGGCAAGGCCAGCACCCCAGGCCAAACTGTGCCCCTTTGGGAACCAACACAGGCCTCAGCACTCACACCCTGACTCAACCATATCTGTCTTGTTTAATTACAAGCATAATATGATTTGTGTGATCAACACTGTGTCACAGCTACTAAGAAACACATCTAGAGACTAGCTCTACAAACTGGTCCAAAGGCCACATTTGGGACTGGATTGTTATTTCCTGAACTGAAGAAGAGCTCCTGAGAACAGTTCCCCTCTGATGGAAATCCTCCCAGGCATCTTCTCTGAGGACATCTGAGGACATGGTATCAGCAGATGCGGCACCCTGGCAGGCCAGCACTCAATGCTGCTCACACTGTGTATGGAAATTACATCCCCAAAAAGCATGCCTGCTGCAGCCCTGCTCTACAGGGGTGAATACTTTCACACTATCAAATGAATCCCAGAGTCCATCCCTGTCACATGTGTCTCACATAACTATCTATGGCTGATGACTTGGCTACTGAGTGTCCATTGCCTTTGCACAAAACCTCCTTGAACAGGGGAGTACCTGCTTGGCTGCTTCACAAGAGACTTCATGACAGCACCACTTTTCACATGTGCTATTTCACTGTTGCTCTTA
Source organism: Illadopsis cleaveri (assembly GCA_013399915.1). Lineage (NCBI taxonomy): Eukaryota > Metazoa > Chordata > Aves > Passeriformes > Timaliidae > Illadopsis > Illadopsis cleaveri. The sequence continues at coordinate 245,057 of VXBB01023223.1, forward strand.
CCTATACATGCCTTTTTCCTCAGCTGATGTGTAAATGCAGCCATTGAGAAGCCTAAACTGCCAGTCAAGCTCCAATCACTGACAACTGAGAGATAGTTTTATATTTATCACCAAAAGTGGAGATAGGAGGAACCCACATTTAATTATTTAGGAATCTAAACTGAAGTTAAATTATTGACCTGGGCCTTTGCAGATGCACTTACAGCTATTTCAGGCTCTGCTGTTCAGCAGCTCAGAGTGACAAGCTGACGGAACCATGGCAGCCTGTGACACCTTCCTCGCACTTTTGGAGCAGCTATTCAAGGAGCTCTCTCTGGTGCTGCTTACAGCTTTTCTCTTTCCTTGAATCTTTAACTTCCCATCTTTCATGCTGACATCGGGGCAGGTCTATAGGAAGTTGCTTTGCAGTAATGCCTAGACAGCAGGAATTATTTGCATGAGTAGGATTTGTTCCCTCAGGGAATAGGAGGCAAAAAATAAAGCCTGAGGAATGCTTAGGTTGTGATTAGGATCCCACCCCATCTTTCACAAACACAGAAGCGGAATTTGGCAGCGTGTGTTAGAGCATTTTGTTCAAGTTGATCCAAATTCTGGAGGGGGTGGACACTGCAATGCAATGCTGAACACCACTTCCCAAGCATACAGGGCTAAGCAGAAAGGCTTACACAGCAGCAGCTTGTGAAAGATGTGCTTCTGCTTGCAGCTGGGACAAAAATAACCCATGACTGGTGCCAGGGATAAGCGAAGTTCTTCTCCTCATGGGGAAAAAATTAAAAGCTATTTATGCTGTGTTAAACCAGATTACATACAGACTCGCAGGGCACTGCATCAAGTTAGAGGGTATTTTATTTAGTGTAAATTGGTTTGCTGACACCCTAGAAAGACTTTGGAAAAAACAGATACCTGACACACAAAAGCAGCAAGAGTGGAAATAAGGTGTGAGCTTTACCTTCCTCGCTGCTCTCTTTGGGACCAGCTTCTTCCAAACCCAAGCCAAAGAGATCTGAGTCATTTTTCAGTTTAAACGAGGGAACTGTTGATTTCACAGGTTGGGGTGGCTTTGCCAGCGAGGTATCATCATCAGATATTTCAGAGAGATCTTCACGCACTGGGAATTCATCCTAGAGACGAGCAAAGGCAGACAACACTGACAATGCTTCAACCAAAATCTCTAACCATTCTGCACACAAAAATGTCAAATGTCAGCAGGTGGGGAGGAGGGAAGGAAATGGCAGCTGAACGGAGCTGTTATTGCCTGGAAATCAATGTCCTGGATCTTATGAGCTCTAATTTTTGCCTTGGTAAAATGCCTCAGTTGCACTGGTACTGGCAAGGGTGTTCTGAGAACTTCACACTGGGGCTGCTGAAATCAAATTCACAATATAAAGGGATTAAATGAGACCTTCAACTCTGTTAGCTCACCAGCATCAGCTTTCTCCTGCCCTAGGAAGGCACTTCTGTTCTAGGAAAATCCAATCTAATAAACTGAAAACTCCCCTCCAGCCCTGAGTGACAAATGCATTCTGCTATGCAGCTCTGAGGGTCTCAGGTGCCAGGGGCAGCAGGGCTGAGGAAGCAGAGTGTATATGCAGAATAATTCCCTTCATCGAGCCAAAAGGCAATGTGCTCCCAGGGCAAATCTGCCCCCTCAATGTGGGCTGAAACCCAGGATGCTGCAGAGCCTGGAAATTACCCCAAAATCCTCCATCTCTGCATGATAGGAATGGAAATTCAGTTTAATGATCTTCTGATACCTGCCAACTGATCCTCTTCAGAATCTGTTATCCAACCTTTCCTTGTATTCTTGCACATGGATGGAACACAGCCCCGCTGTGCTGCTGGTCAGGCAGTGGCCCCACCTTGCAAATGGTGATGGCTGTACTGGTTTGCCTGACCAGTACACCCTACAGTGGGAAAGCATTCACATACTATGGGTCATGCATTCCCTGGGTAAGGCATTCCCTGACACTGCTGCTTCTTCATCAATCCTTTCTCACTGGCACATGCAAGAGATGGAAACTTGCTCCAAAAACTTTTACTTTCATATTAAATTGTCAAGAAAAGCAGGAAGTGAAGATGCAAAATGAATGGAAAATTACTTAATAAACAGCATGACACATGAGCAAGGTCAAAGAAACTGGGACAAGAGCCCTTTCTACAGGATTCCAGAATGATGCAAACAGAAGGAAACCCCCTGAACCAGACATCAGAACACCCCTGAACAGCCACTGCCCATCCCAAATCACTGCTAGCAGTTTCTAGAGATTGCTCTGCAGGTTGTGAGTACAGGTCACTGAAATCAGGGATATCTCAAGCCATGCAGCAAGTTCTGTGACCAGTTCAGAGAAGAGGGGCAGGAGAAGTGTCTTCTCCACCTGTAATACAGGCCAGGTGTGAGGGGACTCCTGGCATATTTGTTTTAGTAGACACCTGTTGGCATGTGCTGAATGTCACACACCTTACAGCTACCTCTGCTGTCCTGGAAAGTCCTTCCCAAGCAGATCTTCCTTCTTCCCTTTAAGCTCTGCCAAGCAAATTTTGTGATGGCCTTTTTATTGCTGGATTGACTACAAGGAGCTCACTCTTTCTGGCAGAGACATCCTTCTGCGTGTTAAAGTTAATGTGTAACTTTGCATTTTGTACCTCCCACACTGCTGGACTGGCTGAGAGTAAACAGCACAGTACAACAAACAAGCACAAATCTTATTTATGTTTGTAAACACAAACCTCATGTCAGGGAAGGTCTAGGCTGAAGATCAGGGAAAGGTTCTTCCCCCAGAGGGTGCTGGGCACTGCCCAGGCTCCCCAGGGAATGGGCGCGGCCCCGAGGCTGCCAGAGCTCCAGGAGCCTTTGGACAGTGCTGCCAGGGATGCCCAGGGTGGAATTGTTGTGGTGTCTGTGCAGGGCCAGGGGTTGGACTCGATTCTTCTAGGTCCCTTCCAACTCAGGGTATTCTATGGATCTGTGATTCTATGGGGTTCTTGCTGCCACGTGGCTTCCACACTCAGAGCACTGCTGGGTTTGTGCTCATATCAATCACTGCAGTTTGCTTAGCACCTGCCTTGCTGCAGCTGCTGCTGAGGTTGGGAAGAGCAGATGAAGACTCTGCTCAGGGAAATGCCTCAACCCTTCCAGCTCAGCTCGGCACAGCTCACAGCAACATGGCCTTGTTATTTACCATTTTTTTCTTCTGGCTGTCAGAATCCTCACTTTCAAAGTCTGGGTCATCCATAACAAATGAGAGCATTTGAGTAGCTATTGGTCCCTCTTGATCACTGTCAGACTCCTCAGGCTTCTCCTCTTTGACCACTTTCTCCTTGGAAACAAGTCCTTTGCTTTGGCCAGTGGCTTTTGAGGCCTGGGCTGCTGCTGTGCGGGCAGCTGCAGGAGCTGCCAGGCTTATGTTGCCCTTGCTGCTGCTGTTTCGTTCAGTCCCAGAACAGGGAGCTAAACTGTCAGGAGGCTTCGAATCAGTTGCTTTGGTCAAAATTGCTTCATTCTGGGGTTTCAGAGAGTTTCTGGAAGACCTGAGAAGAAACAAGTTGTCAGAGCCGGTCCACCCCTATTCTGTGGAGCAAAGCACAGTTAACAGCTGAGCTTGCCTTGAGGGCTGCACTGCACATCCCATTGGGAAAGGCAGTGCATCCCATAGGGGTGTGGGGTCAAACACCACTCAGGCTGAGGATAACCCTCGTGTCCCTAACCCTCACCCTCATCCCACAGGATGTGGTATGTGGAGAACATGACCCAGCTCATTGTTCCCCAGCACAGGGAGCAGTGAGTGACTCCACTCCCTTCACCCAAGACTTGGCTCCTCTCTCCTCCACACACCACCACGAACAGCCACTCTGGTTCTCAGTTCCAGGCTCTCGTTCAAATTTGAGGAAAAACAGGGAGATATTCCCATGTAGAACCATCCCAGTGGCACAGGAGTGCAGTGCTCCAAGGCATGGGGCAAGACACACCACACATGGAAGTAACACCTACAGTAACTACAGCCCTGGCTCACAGCTGAAGAACAGGCAGACAGAGACACGGAGACTTCCCAAAGGCCACACACAGTCAGTGGCAGGATGGAGCAGAGGTCCAGGTTTGCCAGCACATCCCCACACTTCAGTCTGTGCTCTGTACCTTTTTTTTTCCTGCTCTGTGTTTTTGTCTCCATCAGATATGAGGATGACCTTCAAGTCCTTCACCTCTTCCTCTTCCTCACTGGAGAGGGTGATGTTCTTGCTGGGCACCCGTTCTGCTGCCAGCATTGGTCTGCTGGGGATTTTGTCATCCAGATCCAGGTCGTCTTGGAAACCTGCCACCATGGGGTTCCCTCCAGGCATCTCTCCATCACTGCAACACAGAGAATGGTAAGACACAGCACCCCAGGAGGTGCTGGACAGACCTGCCTCCTGCTGCACAAAGATTGAGACTGGCCTGGCTTGTACAGCTAACTTCAGGGGACATGTCCCCAGCCTGGAGCAGCTGATGATTAAAGGGCTGGAGCACCTCTGCTCTGGAGACAGGCTGAAAACAGACATAGTTAAGCCTGAAGAAGAGAAGGCTCTGGGGAGATGTTAGAACCCCTTCCAGTGCCTAAAGGGGTTCCAACCGAGCTGGAAAGGGACTGTGAACAACGGCCAGGAGGGACAGGATGAGGGGAATGGCTTTAAGCTGAAGGAGGGCAGGTTTAGACAGGATATCAGGAAGGAACTATTCTCTGTGAGGGTGCTGAGGCCCTGGCACAGGTTGCCCAGAGAAGCTGTGGTTGCCCCTGGATTCCTGGAAGTGTCCAAGGCCAGGTTGGACAGAGCTTGAAGTAACCTGGGATAGTGGAAGGTCTCCCTGCCCATGGCAGGGGGTGGAACTGAACAGGCTTTAAGGACCTTCCAACACAAACCAGTTGGTGATTCTGTGATTCTATGCACTGCCAGCTTTCCCCTACCACTGCCCAGCTCAGGCTGGGCCTGGTCCCTGCAGGCTGCAGCAGTGGCACGAGCCCTGCACTAAAAGGGCCACAGCAGGATGTGTCACAGAGCAGTTGCTGCCCCTCAAGCTGGAAATGAGTGGCTGGAGAAGGCAAGCCTCAGAGGTACAGAGAAGCCTGTGGCCACAGCTCCATCTGAACGTGGAGTTCCATCCACCATGCAAGGATCAGTCAGTCAAACCATGGGAACTGCCTGTCTTCATCCCCACATCTTGTAATTAAACCTGATCATACACTGTCATTGCTATGGGAGTTCACTGGCAGCTATTACCTTCCTGGAATCATTTCTATTTCTGCGGTGCTCCCTGAAGCAGGCAGATACACAGACACCACAGCCAAGTTTTAACACTGCCCAAATTAAATTAACCTAAGGACACACTGCCAGAGCTGGGATTCTGTCAGTCTCCTTGGATGTAGCACAGTTCTGTGTTCAGAGGCAGCTTGAGAGCGCTTTGCAGTTGAAATTGAGGATTCTTGTCTGAATATCTCTAGGACTCAATTTTAATACTTTCTGAAAAATTTGATCATGTCAGGAACATAGATATTTTCCCCAGGCTCAGTTAATGAGCCTTTGCCATCACCTTTCCTTGTTCTATTTGTTTCATCCACAACAGATACCCAGCTCATTCCTGATAACTCCACACACAAGTCTCTGCCCTTTTAATGATGCCACCTGGATTGTACAAGCACAGCCTTCTTTTTAAACAGAGACAAAAAATATATTACAGCTTGGAATAGATTAGATTGTAGAGACATAAACAAAAGCCTAAAATCCTTTAACTGGAAGTAGGTGGTGTTCCCAGTCCTAGCACAGGACAAGCACTGAAGACAGTGGAGTATGGTGTGCTGGTGAGATAAGAAATACCTTAAACACAGTGGGGATGATGGCAACTGCTCACTCTGGCTCCTCTACATGACTGGGTACTGCTTGACAATAGTTTTAAAGAGTTAATACATCTGCCAACACACAATGAAGTTGTTTGTGACAATGGGATACCATGCTGATGACACCTGGCAGAGCGCAGTGATCACAACCAGTGCTTGTCTGGACTGGAGTGCTAAGACCAGGGCCAGCATCAGCCCTCCCTCTGCTCTTGGCATGGATCCTTCTGCTCTCAGTGCCCTACTGAGCAGGGTGAGGCTGCTGAAGAGCCCTTTCATCTAACTGACACTGCTGCTCTCACACCATGCCAGGATGGTGGCACACAGCCCAGCCACAGAAAGGAGAGGAAAACTGGTGCCCAAGCAGCCCCCAAAGCTGGAGGAACGACGAGTGATTCCTGAGGTTTTCAAAGCACTGGCAGAGTTTCCTCTTGAAATGCACTGAAAAGAAAATGGAGTTGAATCCTAAAAATGGCAGGATATTATTCTGAACTAGACACACTGCCTTTCTTTAACACATCACTGCTGTATCAGGCACAGGGGCTCTCAAGAGATTGCTGCCACTGTCCTTCCACACTCCACACAGACCTGCAGCCTTTCCAGCTTTCCCAGTCTGAATGGGTGTACACCCCTATGTGTACATCCCCTCGCTAAAGTGGGTCACCTCCCTTCACAGTGAGAATCCTGCCTCCATCTCCAGCCAACACGGATCGCTGAGCGACAGCGTAAGAGCAGAGCAGTGGAGTGAATATACATCGGGAAAATCACTGCTGCAGTACAAACAGGCTCTGACAAGGCAAAACTAGGATCAGCTTGTGGTCCTGACATTCCAGCTGGAGGGAAGGCAAAGCATGCAAACCCAAGCACATTGCACCACTCCCTCCAGCCCTTGAAGCACTGCCAAGCTGGCATGAACATTGAGCAAGTGTGTCTGCAGGTACAGGTACTCCCCAAAAATGATGCTGTTCACTGAGGTCTGCTCTGAGCTAGTGACCACAGAGCCTCCTGGGGTGTCCTCTGTGAGCCTTTGGTGTGTCACAGATCAGCTGCCGGGGAGGAAACAAACCCTGCTGCAACCTGAGCTCACAGCCTCAGACCTGGCTGGGCCATGCTCCCTCAGCCCTGGAAGCTCAAGGGCTCTTGCCACATCGTTTTTTAGGGATAAATAAAGAGAAAAAACCCCAAGCTCTAATAAAGCAGGTAAGCTGAGGGAATCCCATGCTGCAGGATGAGCCTGCATGGCTGTTCTAGGAGATGTTTGTCTTCTACTGTGAACCTTAGCTTCCCTGCCTTGGGCTAGCACAGCTGGGCATCACGGAATCCATAACAGATCCATAAAAGCAAAGAACCACTTCAAAGCCCTTCAGATGTAAGGACATAGAAATCTAATCCATGTTTAAGATAAATGTCCAAGGATGCAGAAAAGAAAGATCAGGAACACCATCAGGTAAAGCATAAACTGGCTTTCAGACACCTTCAGCCCCACCAGAGACTCAGTCCAGCCTGACCCAGCAGGAGCCAAGGGCGAGATGCTTTGGAGCCAGATTAGGTCCTCTGGTGCACTCACATCCATGCTGGCTCAGGGCATCAGGTTAAAGAGCAGCAAATTAAGTTCTGAAACAGCAGATTGGGAGATTGAAATACCTTCCTAATTAACTGCTAAGGAAACTGATTCTGGGAGTTCTCTACTGCATGTCAGAGAACCACAACATGCCATTGAACAAAATCCAGGACTCCACTGCAGGCCTGGGGCATGCCAAGCTGAACAAGGTGCCCCTGCTACCAAAAAGGCCAATGGTGTCCTGGTCTTCATGAGGCAAAGCATTGCCAACAGGTCAGGGAGGTGATCTTGCCCCTTTGCTCTGCACTGGTGAGCCACAGCTGGAGTCCAGTGTTCAGCTCTGGGTGCTCCACAGTAAAGAGAGACATGGGCACAGCAGAGAGTGAATCCATGAGGATGATTAACTGACTGGAGCATTGCTCACGTGAGGAAGGGCTCTCCCACATGAAAGCCAGGATTGCTTAGCCTGGAGAAAGCTTGGACCTCATAAAGGTATTTAAACAGCTGAAGAAGGTACAAAGAAGATGGAAACAGACTCTTTTTGGTGCTGCCCAGTGCCAAGACAAAAGGCAAGGGACAGAGATTGTAACTCAGGAGGTTCCTCATGAACATCAGGAAACACTTTTTCCACTGAGAGCACGCCTGAGCACTGCTATGGGTTGCCAAAGAGGTTGTAGATTCTCCATCCATGGAGATATTCAAAGACCATCTGGAAACGGTTCTGGGAAACCAGTTCTGAGTGGCCCAGGATGAGGGGGAGGTTGAACTGGATGACCCCCAAGCTGCCTTCCAACCCTGTGAATGCACCTCTGCTCCACACATGAAACCTCAGTACACTGAGACATTCTCAGAGCTCCCTGCAGGACTCCTGCTCACAGTCACCGAGGCAATTCCTCTTATTTGGGTAGGAGAAGTAATTTCAGAAATTCTCAAAGCATGGCCCATTCTTCTGCCACATCTTCAATGACACTTCAGTTCTGGAATCCACCCTTGGCTCCAGCACACCAAGGCATGCTGGTGAGCTGTGTAAGCTCAATACTCAGGAATCAGCTTCAAAGTGAGCATGAGACCTGAATGCATCTTGCTGGGACATCTCAGGCCTTATTCCTCACTCAGAAACAGAGGAAAAGCAGCTTCCAGGATTCCATTTTTTAAAACCAATAAAATCTCCCAAAGGTTTGACTGATTTCACAGATCTACTGTGTTCTTTAGGTCAGAGATAAATTTCTGCAGCAGATTTTGTGGGAATTACAACCACCTCCTCACTGCAGCAGAAGCCGATTATTGAGGACGGTGCTTACAGAACTGGAATGTTGTTCCTGGCTACCATGGGGCTGTAACTGGCATCCTGAAAGTAAACAGTTAAATCAGATGATGGTCAGAACCACATCTGCATCTCTGAATTTCTGCACATCTGGCTTATTCTTGTAGGCCCTGTTTGGCAAGAAACAGAATGGAAATTGCCAGGCCACTGAGATATCACTCAGTGTGAGTGTGAGTGCCAGACCACTGTGATATATAGAAGAAAACAAAGCAAGCCATGGATGCCAGGTTGCAGAGGAGTAATGAGCATGTGAATTTGCAAGGATGCGCTGCAAGGTCTTCTCCCATAGAAACAGAGCTGTTGTGACTGGACTGGGTATCACTGTAAGCAAAGGATGAACTCTAAACAGAGGAGCAGGGCTCTCACACTCCTGTCCGACAGGTTTTGACTTTTTATACAGTTAACACTTATGTGCTTCCACTGACTGACACTCTGGAGCAGAGAAGCCTTTGTGAAGGATCAGTCTCCCATCCACAGTAGAACTGCAGCTCCAGAGCTCTGAGGGCACCTCAGGACCCAGTCCATCAGAAGGTCATGCTTGGCTCCTCTGACAATTCTTTTTTAAACCCAGAAAAATATCTCAGCCCTGCCACAGCCATGAGCAAGACGCTTTGTAGGCCAGCACACTGCCAGCAACCACCACTTTTTTTTTTTTTTTTTTTAAATAAAACATCCACGTGTTCTGCCATCACAAGGGATGATGATTCAGGCTGACCTGCATTACACAGGCACTGAGCCTCACACACAGCACTGATTTAAAGTTGCTGTGGTTGAAGTAGAGAACACTGGGTCATGACAAAGATGTCAAAAGACGCAGAATCCACCACATTCACAGATGAGCAGTGTCAGCACTTAATTACTCTCCTGGTTAATCCAGTGTTGATGACAAGAGGCAGCAGGCAAGGAATATTCTGAGCAAGGGGATACAGAGCCTGAAAGTATGCTTAGGTCACCTCTTAAGAGACAATCTACTTGCAGACAGCTCGCTGCACATCCTCTTGTCTGAACAGCTCAGTATACACAATCCCCATTCCTTTTTTTTTGGTTAAAAAATATCAAAGCCAGGAAAAGAAAAACGGGAAAAAAAGAAGAAAATCCAGCTTATGGCATAAGCACAGATCTGCCATTTTGAGATAATTACAGAATCACAGACTGGTTTGGGTTGGAAGGGACCTTAAAGCTCAGCTTGTTCCAACCCCTGGCACTGAGGAGGGACATTTTCAACTGGATCAGGTTGCTCAGAGCCCTGTCCAGCCAGACTGGGTTCCAGGGATGAGGCATCCACCACTTCTCTGGGCAACCTGTGCCAGGGCCTCACCACCCTTGTAAAAAACNGAGGAGGGGCTCTGCCCGTTCGTTGCTAGTGGTGATGTGTGTCCTTGGCTTCGGGCTTCCATCATTTCCAGGAAGCTGTGGGGAAGATAAATTACAAATATAAGGAATGGTGAATCTCAGAATCCCAGACTGGTTNCCCTCTTTAAGTTTAAAACCACCATTTCTTGTCCTACTGCAACAGGCCCTGCTAAAACCTCTGTCCTCATCTTCCCTTAAATACTGAAAGGCCGCAATAACATCTCCCCAGAGCCTTCTCCTCTCCAGGTGAACATCCCCAGCTCTCCAAGCCTGGCTCCAGAGCGGAGGGCCCCAGGTCTTGGTGCATCTCTATGGTCTACTCTGGACTCTACAGCATCTCTACATCCTCCTTCAGGGCTGGAGGGAACTCTGCAGGTGTGGTTCTCACCTGAGCAGGGCCGAACTCCCTCTCCCCTGCTGCCCACGCTGGGGATCAGCTCAGGGCACGGGCTGATCAGGTTGTGGTTTCAGGGCTGAGGCAGGTCCAGCTCTCACCCATCAGCACCCCAAGTCCTTCTCCCCAGGACTGCTGCTCTCAATCCTTTCACCCTCCAGCCTGGATTGATCCCAGAGGTTGCCCCAATCCAGGTGCAACAAGTTAAGCTTGGCCTTGGCAAACCTCATGAGGTGGTTCCCATGGGCCACTTCTTGTGTTTTCCAGGTTCTGGATGACATTCCGCCCTTCAGGAGTGTCACCCATGCCACTCAGCTTGGTGTTGTTGATAAACCTGCTGAGGGTGCCCTCAATCCCCCTGTGTCATGGATGCAGTCCATGACCCAGTACAGATCCTGAGGGACACCACCCATCTTCAACTGGACATTGAGCCATAGGTCACTACTCTCTGGATGTGAATAACCAACCCATTCCGTATCATCCATCAAATCTGCGTCTCTCCAATTTAGTGAAAAAATGCTAGGAAGAAACACTAGACACAGAGAAAAAGAAAGGCATCCCCCAAGAGTTTTTTTGATTCTGCAGGCAACCATGCAGTGACACTCCCAAAGGAGCATGACTTTCTCCATCCTTCCTTCCAGAATCCCACAGAGCTATGAAGTGTCCCCAGGTGTCCTCCACCAAACCCTAAAACCCCTTTATAGTGCCTTGGGAATGACATCACCAGTTCACAGAGGAGCTTGGCCACAATTTGTGCCTCTGCAGAAGGAAAATATTCATTAAGCAAAACATAATATCCCTGCAAAGTGCACTATGCTCCAGAAGGAAAATATCTCAAATGATTCAGTGTGTTCGGCCAGAAGGAAAATCCCTTCTTGATCCAAAGGGCCCAGTGGTTTAAATCTGAACACAAAGCAAGACAGCAACACCAGGAAGGTGATAATCTGCTTTTCCTCCTTCCCAGGAAAAAACTAAATGGAGAGAAACTGTCACTAAATGGGAGACAGTCAATGCTACGACTGACCATAGGACAGCCAGAAAGCCTCTGGGGCAGCTAATTGGTCCAGAATCACTGAATGGCTGCACCATGTTATCCAGGCTGCACATACAGATGTGTCCCTGTGCCACCCTCCTTTTCTTACCTTTCACTATCCACACGGTGTTTGGCCTGTGGTTTCCCTTTGTCATTCTGCGGTGCTGGGTCTTCAAGAAAGCTGTGGTCCAGGCTGTCCTCAGGAACAAAGTCCTCCACACTCTGTACCTTGGCAGGGGCTGCAGGGTGGAGGGGAGGAGTGGCAGCAGCAGGATCTGTATTAGCAACAGGAGTTGTAAAACATGGGTGTCACCACGAGCAAGACAGAAATTGGCTTTTTCCAGATCTGTGCTACCCAGGGTGGCAGCAGCCATGAGGCATGACCTTGGCTACATAGCAAGGGAAGAGGAAGGTTATGAACAGGATATAAAACAGCCCAGAGTCTGACATGAAGTCAGATCATGGTTGCTGTGGTTTAGAATGCACCAGGCTGACCCAGGCTCTTAGACTGAAAACCTTCCTGGCAAGGGCTGGCTCTGCTCTGCAGGGAATGCTATGACTGACTGTACCACAGGTTTTATTACAGCTGTGCTATGTGCACTCTCCTGAGGGATGTCCCTTCGCTATTCTCTTATCTTTTCCAGACTGTTCAGTTCACCCCCCGCCCCCATCCTCTTGCTTTTTTCAGCTGTAACTGTCCAAGGCAGAATTGTTCACATTATGTTTTTAGATGTTCTGTATAAACACAAGCTCAAGAGCTACCTCAAATAGAGACTGACTTTACCTCAAATAGAGACTGACTGACTGACAGTACTGTCTTCAAGGTATCAGGATGAAAACTCATGAACCGAGCATAACTAAGAAACTTGAAGTGATTAACCTTTCCAGAATTTGCAATACTCAATGTTTTTCCTCTGCTCACACTGCAGTTTACATCTAGACTTTTCTTTTGCGTAAAACAAGACTTGTGCCTTTTTCTTCTAGGTTTTGCTTTTCTTAGCACAACTTTCAGATCACTTTTGCATACAAACACTACCATTAATGCCAGAGAGTAGCATTGCTGTAAGCTAGACCACAGCCAAAAGAATTACTACTCCAAGACTTCAAGAGAAAGCTTAAATAGCAGCTCCCACAAAAACCAAGTATAACTTGGTAACAATGATTTTTCAGCTACTTGCCAGTGAATTGGCCCCTCGGTACATTCCAGTGGAGGTGCAGGTCCTTGGCACACAACTGAAACCTTGCAACACTGACACATCAGCCCTTCCTGGCTGCCTTTTGCAACTGCCCCTAAGCATTCCGAGATAGCAGGGCTGAAAGTCACAAGCCCAAAACAGCTGTCAAGCTAAGAAAGAGTTTAAAAAGGAGAAGAAAAAGGCCAAATCAAATCATTTTAACACTGGTAGTAGACCACTTGTCTCTTTTTCTACAGATCAAAATGACAAAGGGTTTTTTTTATTGACAAGTAATTTCTAACATCTGCTCCCCTCTTTGGTTTTTGTTTTGTTCTCTCTGGGTAGGAAGAGTCATAAACAAACCAAAAAGGGTGCATTGTGTTATATCTGGGAAGAGGCACAGGATGCAGAACACTGTGTGCAGATCTAAAACCAGACCATTTCAACATCTGAAATTGCAACCCATGTCCCCAGCACCTCCTCCTTTCTCTCTGTGGGTGTCTCAGGAGTACTGTGAGCCAGTGTGAAAGGGAAGGTATTTCCAAAGGCTGACTCAAACCATGTCATGATTTTTAGGCAGTGGCAGCTCTGCAGCTCCAGTTAGCTCTGCAAACAAAGTGAATGCGACAGGCAAATTATGGTCCAGATCAGTAAAATTACATGCAACAAACCCTTGATGCCTCTGCCTAGCACTCTGTCCGGCAAGGTACAGAGGAAGGGCTGCGCTGCTCTGCCGGGTACCAGTGCAGAGGCAGCAGCCGAGGGTTCCCTCCTCCCAGGTGTGCTCTGAAGGAGCAGATTTCCCCAGAGGGGGATCTGCTGTGGAGCCTGGACCTATGTGACCATTTCTGGCTGAATAACCTTTAAAACCAGCACTCCGCTTCTCTCCGTTACGTGCAGGAGCCTCTCCAGACTGCCACATGTGTACATGGACGGCACTTCAAATAGCTTCTCTAGGAATTTTTTTGCTATTCAAGAGGTATTTTTGCTCCCAGTAAGAACTTGACGTTTTATTTATTTTATTAGTGTCTCCTGAGTGTTCAGGATCTACCTCTAAACCATGCTACAGCCACCACTCAGTTGGCTGGGCACAGTCACCATCCAGCACAGCAACAAACCAAAACGCTGATCAGAAGAAAATAGAGAAGCCCAAGTCTCCCTGGACACCCGCTGCACACGCATGACGCCTGTGGCGTTCACACACCTGTCTGCTCAGCCTCTTGCAGGAAAAAAATGAAACGAAAACTAGAAGGCCTATAGGTCACATTCTGCCAGGACAGGGCACCAGCACCTACCTGGCTGGGGAGGAGTGGGCTCAGCTGCGGGGGATGTCCCAAAGAGCCGCGCGATGATGCCACGCTTGGGTGGGGGGGCTGCGGCCGGGGGGGCCACAGGAGCTGTGGTGGGCACAGGGGGCTGCGGGGTCTCAGGTGCAGGCACTGGTGAGAAGGATGGGGCAGGGTCAGGAGAGATGGTGGTGCTTGTGGCAAGTGGCAGCTGTGGCTGGGGGGTACAGGGGCTGGAGCTGCCTGTCGATGTAGAGCTTGGAGGGACGATGGGCGACTGGGAGCCGGAGGGGGGGCTCTGCCCGTTCGTTGCTAGTGGTGATGTGTGTCCTTGGCTTCGGGCTTCCATCATTTCCAGGAAGCTGTGGGGAAGATAAATTACAAATATAAGGAATGGTGAATCTCAGAATCCCAGACTGGTTTGGGTTGGGAGGGACCTTAAAGCTCATCTCATTCCAACCCCTGCCATGGGCAGGGACATCTTCCACTAGGCCAGGTTTCTCCAAGTCCAACCTGGCCTTGGACAATTCCAGGGATTCAGGGACAGACACAACTTCTCTGCGCAACTTATGCCAGGGCCTCCCCATGCCCACAGGGAAGAATTTCTTCCCATCCAATCCTGCCCTTTGCCAGTTCAAAACCAATGCCTCTTGTCTTGTCACTACCTGCCCGTATAAAAAGACTCTCTCCCTCCTTTCTATAAACCCTTTTCATTTAGCTGTGTGCTGAGCTGGGAAAGTATGGGTTGGCTTCCAGCTGGGCTTGGGAGGGCATGGATCTGCTTCCAGTGACACTGTGTCTTCGTGGGTCACACTAAATCTGGTTTACTCACATGAGCTGAACTCACTCCATCTGCAGTGAGGTGTGGAGAATCCCAATCCGCTCTGCACTACAGGATGAAACCTATATTTGCAACATGACTAGGAACTCCCTGAATAGACAGACTATAACAACATGCCAGGGCTTGAAATGCAACCTGAAGTCAGTTGTTGTGATATTGGCATCAGTTGGACATATGTCTTGGAAGAAGTAAGTGCTGTAGGAATGGCACAGTTTTAGATTCTGCAGAAGAAATCATAGTACTCAAGAAAACTGCTATAATAACCTCTTTATCAGCCAAGAATGGATTTGAGAGGACAATACTTGAACATCGAAAGAAAAGAACTGTCCTGAGGGCTCAGAGAAGACTGACTGCCATTACCCTTCTTGCAGATCCACATACAGGCTCTCCCCTGCACACATTCCCTCTCTGTGTGAGAAGCCCTGGAGCCCAGCAGCAGGAGTTCTGGAGCAGGTTGTGGTCCTGGCTGGGTTCCCGACTGGAAGAACATTAACGCCTGTACAACTATAGAGAGTGAAAAGCTCTTTTCCAAAAGAAATCCAAGCCTATCCCAGGGATCTCTCTGCAGCCTGCAGGGTCAGCAGCCTGTTTGACACACTGTGTGCAGAGAAACATGGACAGAGACAAGTTCTTGCCATGAAACAGTCTGAAAAGCAGATCTGCCACATGCTGCACAGCTGAGAGATACAGAGACGATACCCAAAGTGAAGCATCCTGTATAATACCCAGCACATCCTGATCCTACCTCTCATTTCATTAAGCTTAATGAATTTGTGGACAGAGGTTCTGGATTTAGCTGGTTCTGCAAGATGCACTTTGGTTGTGCTCCAGGCAGTGAGAATGTGAAGGGAGAGCCTCCTCTCCCACACAAAGCATGACCTCGTCCTTCAGGGACCTGAGCCAGCCAGAATGTTCCATGGACTGACTGCTGAGCAGAACACAAACAGTGGTGGCTAAGAGACTCTAAGCTTTGAGATACGATTTCCTATTTTAAGGCAGCAACCTGAAATACTTTTAAGGAACAAAATAATATACTTTGTGACCAGCAGTGTCTGAAGCCCTAGGGAATAATAGCCCCAGGAAGCTGTTACTTGAATTGGAAAACCAGCAGTCCTCCCTAACTAACTAACTGGCTAAAGTGGAGATCAAGGGCAGCACTGAAAAGCAGAATTAGTGAGGCAACATTAACAGACAGGGACAAGAGACAGATAGAACTGGGTGATCCCAAGTAACAGAAATAGGAAGAAATTCAACAGTACAAACAAAATTGTCATCTACTCAAGGGTGAGGAAAAGTGTTCTTGCTCCCAGTTCTCTACATGAGAATGGCTGGGAAAGACTCACCTCACTCATTCTGGAAGTCTGGACTAAGGACTGCAATCCCAGCCATGCCAGAGCCTGGTTGTCACATGCTGTCCATTGAAATTCAACCTATGCTTGCCTTCAGGCAGCTCCAGCCATTCCCTGGGTCCTGTCCCTGCTCACAGAGAGCAGAGATTGGTGCTGCCCCTCCACTGTCCCTTGTCAGGAAGCTGCAGACTCTCAAGGCACCTACATCAGTGCCATGCTGTGGTGGCCTCACTGATGCTTCCATCAGGATGTGGGCCAAGACTGTGTGTCTCTTCCACCCAAAACACTGGCTACACCAACATGAGCTCCTGGCAGAGCTGAGCTCAGAGCATGTGATGCAGCATCCAGTCCCTATCCTCGCTCTCCTGGGGTGAGCTGTGCGACAACACGTTCCACTGAAAATGATGCATGGATTTGTCATACATCTGAGAGAAAACATAAAGGAGTTTAACTCCTGCACTGAGCTCTGTGGAGACTACATCAGGTTGGTTTGGAAGGTGCACAATATATCACATATGCTGCAAGAACATAACAGTGTGTGCTCAATACCTCTCTATCACTGCACTCCCTCCCTGAGGAAGGGGGCCATGGCTCAGCATCCTCCAAGCAGGGTACGCACGGCGTCTGTGGGGTGGGAAAGGCAAACCACGGGGCCCTGCAATTCAGCCTTCATCCAACAAAGCAAAGGCTCTTTATCCCCAAACCATGTGAATTGCCATGACCTGCAAAGCTGTTTGTGAGCTTTGCCTGCATGCGATGTGCAACTCCTCGGCTCCACACCACATGTGCTGAGTGCTGAATTCTGCCATTCTTCCCCACACAGCTTTGATCCAGGGCTTCTGGTGAGCCAAAGACAGGAGAGCTGAACAGCTCTGCTTTGTGGTACTCACTCCTCCTCCCAAGACCCACTCAGCGTTAAAGATTCCTGCCTCCCAACTGTGAGGAGAGATTAATCGCAGATGATCCACACACACCCTGTTCCTGCTTATAGCAACAGCAATCCTGGATGGAAGCCTGCAAGCCTGGGCACTACTGCACCCAGCAGCCAAGGTACTGCTGCCAGCAGTACTTGCTCTCCTGACTGTGCTGGGCTCCCTGACTGTCTGTGGGAACACCTATACCACCAACACTGCATGAAACCAGAATGAACAACCTCTGAGCCTCAGGTCACTGATTCCCACCATCAAGGCAACCCGCTGACTCAGGTAGAGTAAGATGATTGTACTCTGAAGATCTGGGAACAAGGAGACACAAAGAATGTTTAGAGACACATCAGGATACAGAATATGAAGCTCAAAGAGTAGTTAAAACTGGACTCAACAAAGCACAGAAAACTCTTAACAATACCGGAGTATTTGAAGATTTACTGTACGTGGTCCTATCAAAGCTGCCTATTTTGGAAACATCCTGCTTTGTTCTGGGAAAGTAGCCAGCTCTAGAGGGAGGGAAGGCTGCGACTACCACCTGTTTCTCCTCTAGAAACACATGAAATTTAAGAGCTGGAGGAAAAAAACCCACCTACATAGCTGAAGTATAAAGAGTGTCATCCTTCCCTCCAGCGCAACTGGACTGGGGCATAAAACACATGCAGGCTTTGTCTGCACCTGTGCTCCTGTACCTTTGTCACCTGCAGTGTGTGAAGGGCATACAAACAGGAGAGAGCAAGTTCTTTAGTAGGAAGATACAAATGGTTATTTGGGGACAGCACAGCACAGACTCTTGCCCCAGCACAGTACTGAGGACAGCTGCGACACACGTGCTTTATGTCACCTCCATCTAGACACGTGGGCCAAGCCTTGTGCTGTGACACTGGGGAAATCAGGGTGGTCTGACATGGTCCTACATGGGCTGCATAAACCAGTTCTGGTGAGTTTTTATAGCCAGATCTTCTGTGAGGGGGGTGGGTGGAAAATCAGCACATATGAAATGCTGCCAGCAAGCTCGCAGTAATTTCCAGGATGGAGGTGTCTAAGCATCCTCCACACTTTGAAAATACTACATAATGCATGAATGCTTTCTCTAGCTTTACACATACTCCTCAGAGGCACAAGTGTGGCTGTTTTGGGAACACACCGGGCCAAAACTGCCATGTGTCTGTTTTCTCTCAGATTCCATACAATCTGTCCATTCCTTGTTCTATCCATCAGTCCTTTGGAAAAGGAAAACCTTACTGTGGAGTAAGCCACTTGGTGCCCACACTGGACGTAGCACACCAAGTCCCACTAAAGCACAAGATGACCTCACACCTGAGCACCTTTATTCTGTTGGGATACAGAGACTGCAAATATACCATGAATGTTCAGGTGGGTCATCTGTCCTCACCCACAGGGGCTCTTTATTTACCTTTCAATCCTTCCATTACAGACCAAATAACAGGTCCAAAACATCCTCAAACTCCTGAATAATTTACTGGTGGCTGGACCTGCTCACAAGAGGAGATTTTTATGCCATTTTAAAGATGAACATGCTCTGCGGGAACAAAAACTCATGAGGGCCTGAGGCTACTGTTGCTCTGCTCTCAGGGCAAACACAAAAAACACAAAAGGATTTGTTAGCCTCATAATTCCTAAAATTGTCACTGCTTGTGTTCATTTAATATTGAAGACAGGAGCAGACTAAAGCTTTTGGGCTCCTGGTTCTAACGTGCTATGATAAATGGTTCGAGTGTATTTCATGTGGCAAGAAAGGCTCTGGGTTATTTTATTAATTGTGAGAACGAAGATTTATCGGCTGGATGACATCATTTTAACTGGAGTTAGTGAGGGTTAGATTTCCATGTGCTTGTTTTGGGCTCATTAAAAGTACTGCCCCAATTCCCTTAGCCCAGGTCCCTGAATGTGGAATCAATGGCCAAGCAGGTTTAATTCCTGCTGTTGTCCTGTTTTCCACCTGGCAAAATGGATGCAACAGGATAACTCCCTGCTCCATAAAATACAGGACATGCTCCATGTGCCCACTTCTCTAGCAAGACTGACTGATGACAGGCTTAGATGCACTTAATCCTTAACGCAGCACCCCCAAAAAACATGACCTAGATAGAGTCCCATTCCAGACGGGGTACAGGCTGGCTCCTGACCTGTCTGATGACCACAAGGATTCGCAGCAAGTGGAGAAGATAAAAGTGGGGCAAAGGGAAGAGAAAGCAGGAGTGGGTTTACTTTCCCAACTGGTAATTCAGCCTGTAGCTGGTGTCATTCTGGACCTGTATTTCCATACAGTGGAGGATACCAGAGAATAGCTTCAGCAGCAGCTCCTCCAGCCACTGTGCAGATGTTACTCAGCACCATAGTCTTGCTGAAATTATGAGCTGTGCTCAGTGTGGAAAAAAACAATCAGGCAAATAAAACCCAACCCCCAGACAATGACTCTGCAGTGACTAAAGCTGTCCCTGCGGGGAATGTGTCTTCCCAAAGCAGAGTCCTCAGCAGGGCAGCCCAAATACCTGTCTGTAGTCACTGGTCTGGTACCCACACGGTGAGAGGAGACAGCCTCAAGTTGTGCCAGGGGAGGTTTAGGTTGAGTATTGGGGAAAATTTCTTCACCAAAAGGGCTGTCCAGACCTGGCATCCTTCTCTGGGGGAATGGGCACATTGAATATAAACAAGTTTTCCTTGAAAACAGAAGATAAGCTGGGTACAATTAAAAATGGAGAAATTGAACAAATTAAGTACAAATTCAGAACATCATAGAAGTTGTTACTGTTGTTTAAAATAATTCAAGAACTCAAAAAGGGCTGAAATGTTCTTTTAGCAGCATTGAAAATGTAAAGTCTGAAAGCACAGGGACAGTACCAGAGCCAGAAGTGTGTCAGGCAGTGAGGAGCCTAAACACAGGGAAAGAACTGGAAGCAGACTGTGTCTCCCACAGGCACATCCAGGCAGTGGCTGCCCAGGCTGGCTTACATAAGGCTCTTCAGAAGAGGCAGCATCGTGTGCCACCTCGTGTTGTCTCCGGGATCCACATTTTGTATCAGTGACGTTTTGTCCTCAGGTCCCCCCCTGCTGCAGCAGGAGAAGAGTTCTTGCTCTCTTTCTGTTCTCACTGAGCCAAATTTAGCACCGGTCATTGTGACAAAGCAGATACCAGACTGCTCAGGGGTGAAGGGAATAACTGAGATGTCCTAGCACTGTCACCTTGCTATGCTCCATGGCCTGATTTTATGGCAGGAGAGCAGGAATGGCCTCTGAGGATGTGCTGCAGCAGCCACACCACTGTCTGTGGCTCCAAATACCTGTGGTCATCTCCCCTTGCTGTGCAATTTGGGTGACCCACAGCAGAACTCCCAGTGCTGTCTAAACTGAAGCAACTAACACAAAGGCCTCGTGACAGGAGGTGTGACAGGTCAGGGCCGGGCTCCTCTACCAAGTAACAAGCAATAAAAAGGAAAAAGCAGAAGAGGCTTCAAGTTGCACCAGAGGAGGTTTAGGTTGGACTGGATATTAGGAAAAATTTCTTCACAAAAAGGGCAGTCAGACTTTGGAACAGGCTGCCCTGGAAGTGGTGGAGCTATCATCCCTGGGAGTGTTTGAAAAACATGTGTATGTGGTACTTACGGACATGGTTGGGTGGTGGCTTTGGCAGTGCTGGGTTAACAGCTGCACTGGATGATCTTAGAGAGCTTTTCCAACCCTAAGGATTCCATAGCTCTGTGATCTGTCAAGGGTCAACAAGTCACACTGCACCAACACACAACAGTTGCTGTGCACAACAGAGCGAGTGGCAGCAGACAATGTACCAGGTGCTCACTTGGACATTCACTGATCCAGCATTTTAAACCTGGTAATCCCAAAAAAATGGACATCTGACAAGAATGGATGCAAGGACCTTCCCAAGCCCTAATAACATGCACTGCAGACCTGCTTCACTGCTGCAAGCTCCGATTCCCATTACATACTGTTGTGTCCACACGTACTCTGCTTCCCAGCCTGAACTGTTTACTAAGGTTGAGACTTCACCCAAATGTGAATTCTCTGACATACGAATGTGACTGTTTCTTTAAATTAGGTCTTTGGCTATAAAACTTGAGCCTAGTGATAAAAATTGAGTGTAAGAAACGCATACCTTTGAACTCCGGGGCTGAAGTATCCCCTTTGCACCTCATCTGTCCCACAGAGGTGCACTCCAACAAATAGACTCTCTGTTTCTACCTGGGGTATAGCGAAAAACCTTAAAAACCCTAAAACAGCACCCTTAGTCAGTGTGATCAAAGTACTGAGACATGACACTGCCTGGTGCTTTTCTTCTGGGATCCATGCCTCTAGCCAGGAAGCATCCAGGGGTATTTTAAAGCTCTTTCTCTAAAGAAGTGTTATTTTCTGAAAGTGACGAACTTTGGCCTCAGTACAGATATGAACATCCAGGAGCTGGCCAGCTGCATAAGGACGTTGCTTTATTTGCTAAACCAGAATTCTAGAGAAAAATCTTGGTTTTAATATTTTAGCAACTCCTCTTTTGTCAGGCTGTGATATTTCTGAGGCTATGTTAAGCTAATCTGCAGCCTGACAGTGCCAATAGCCTCCCAGTAGAGCAGTGTGGTCACACTGGGTGGGACGATCCAATCTAATACCTGTTGCTGGAACTAGGAGGTCTGGCCACCGCTCCACCACTGCCACACTGCTGCTGCCTTTAGGATCTAAGATCTCTTATCAGAGCCAGCCCAACACAGACTAACCCTGAGGTAGACATAGCAAAGATAGATTTCACAGTCACAGAATCTCAAACTAGTTTGGGTTGGATGGGACCTTAAAGCTCATCTCATTCCATGCCCCTGCCACAGGCAGGGACATCTTTAACTGGACTAGGCTGCTCCAAGCCCCATCCAACCTGTTTTTTTGCTGGATTTGTAAGCTGAAGTGACACATATGGAGACCCAGCACACCCTAAAGCTGCTGGAAGGGCAAGACGTGAAGCAGCAAGATCTTGTGCTGTGAGCTTGAAACAGCGCTGCCAACTCCTGATTCTTTTAGATATCCTCCCATTACTGAAGCAGTACAAATAAAAGTATGTAAACCCATCTGACAGCACAGCCCACATAGCCTAGTCCTTTCAGTACAGACATCAAGAGAAGTGCTGAAGGCATGAGGTGACTAACTAGTCCCTCAGGAGAATGAGGTGAATGCTCCGGAAATAGCACTACTTTATGTGAATTGGGGTACTTCAATGCTCTCCAAGGAAAACATGCTGAACAAGGTCATAGGACTTGAAACCTGGTCCGAAAAATGCTTGTTCAAAAGCATGAATATTTCATAATCATTGATGCCAGTTTCCAAACAAAGCTGCCTGTAAATAATCTTTTTTCAGTACATTCTGAGGTGGACTTTTCTGGCTTGCATACCACTGCAATAAAGGCTTTGTGATGGGAATTCACAGAACATGGATTCCTGTTCACTGTGCTACAGGTGTACTGGCTTTGTGGGGCTAAAGCTGGCAAACACCATTACAAGCAGCCAAGCACACAGCCAGGGCACAGAACAGACACAGGGCAGAGGAACCAGCCACTATTTCAATCCAGAAATACACCAAGGCATTCAGAAGTGCTCAAAGGGAACAAAAGACAGCAGTGTTGCTGCTATTACTTTCTGCTGTCATAAGACACATAATACACAGGAGTGCAACAGCCAGGAGAGGAACCAGCTTGTGTGCTGAGCAGCTGAGAGATGGAAAGTATCTCCTTCCAGCACTTTATCTACTTCAACATGTGCTGGTTCCAGGTGCGCTGCTCAGCCCCACCTGCCCTGCTCTCCCCTCCCCAGTCATGTGCCCCTAAGGAACCAGACCATTTCACAGGGATCCCCAAGTGCACGCTTTACTTCAGCTGATGCCATTCAAAAACAACATTTTATCCTAAAGAGCCCTAAATGTTATTGGCCAGACCCTTCAACCTGGCTACAAGCCACAGCTGGGGCTGGCCAACATTCATGTGACACCCAAAGCAGTTAGAAAAGACAGCTCAGTGACATACAGTTCGTAGTTTTGGTCTTCAGTTTCTTGCTGCACTGACAGCTCCTCCAGAGTTGCATCAATATCCAGCTGATTTGTCTCCAGCTGCCGTAGCAACGTCTCCCTCTGAGGAAAGGAAAACAAGCTGGGTCTGAGCAGAAGGGTGACTGTAACAGATCTCTGCACTGAGATCCTGTGTCACCACTTTACCACAGCAACACATCCAACAAGAGCCCTGGCCCTGATCATGGTGTCCATTTAAATACAGAGCACAAAGGGAGAGTGAATAAAAAGTAGGTAATCCATAAAGTGTGTGTAAGAAGCACCTTGTTCTGTGATCTGTTCTTAGCCATAAATCAATAATGTGTTATTTCAGACACCACAGCATCAGTTACATCTGGAGAACGGATTCAGCTCCTGCAGAGATCAGTCGTGCAACCTGTTCACTCAGGCCTTTGATTTTCCCTGTGCTAAATCAGCCCCTCTGGGATCAGGACCCAGCTGATGCAAAGCCTCCCAAATTTTTTTTTTTTTTTTTTGCTGTCAGGGTAGATGAGGGAGCACAATCTGCCAACTCAGTGACATTTCAGAAGTCCTTGCCCATCTGCCTCTAGCTGCTTTTCCACAGATGGGGGACAGACACCCTAGCCCACTTCCAGTGGGAAATAAAGTGAGTTAACTGCACTAATGTAATCCAGGACTGCTCCACTCAGTCCTTCCTTTTCCACATTTCCCACAGAACTCAAACAAAAACCTCAGCTGAGGGGAAGGGCTGGCTTAACAGACTCCCTCCTTCCGAAAGCAGCAAGGAGATCAATAACCACAAGCACAGCCAGCTCCCTCAAGGGCTGCAGCCCTGCAGGGCTGACAGAACATCCACTCTTGCAGAAACATCATTCTGGATCCCTTGGACAAGACTAGAGCTTCAGTGGTAGAAATCCTGCCCCACAGCCCCAGCTCCTCTGCTCAGCTGGCCAGCACACAGCTGGGCACTTGCCATGCCAATCAACTCACCTGAATTCTGGAGTTTTGGAGTCAGAAGGCACGATGTTCAGTGCCTGAGGGCATCAATCCGCCCTCTCCCACTGCCTATGCACTGGGTGGCACAGAAGCAGGGCCAACTTGTGCTGAATTGGGCTGGTGACTCCCTGTAGCAGATTCTCCTAGGGATGAGTTGCCCAGACCTGAGTTACCCCAGCTGAGGCCTCACCCTGAGGCCTGTGAAGCCTTGTGGCGCAGTTAAAAATTCAA
Source organism: Illadopsis cleaveri (assembly GCA_013399915.1). Classification (NCBI taxonomy): domain Eukaryota; kingdom Metazoa; phylum Chordata; class Aves; order Passeriformes; family Timaliidae; genus Illadopsis; species Illadopsis cleaveri. Next base: position 269,424 of record VXBB01023223.1, read on the forward strand.
TTAAGGAGTTACTGTGAGACAAAGGTTCCTCTAGGTGTTAATATGTATAGTTTGTAGTGTTCACACTTTAGCCACCTTAAGGACAAGCTAAACAATGTTTGTTTGCGTTCCTTCTCATACCGTATACCAATCAGTGAATGCCTGTAACTGTAAACTATATGAAGAGTATATAACCTGCCATCTTAGGTGAAATAAAGGAAGAACGTAGTGGTGACCATATTGGTTGGACCTGCGTTTGCTTCGACCCAACTTTCTCTATAGGGCAACCCTGGCAACAACTCCCAGCCCTGCACAGTCCCCTTTACAGCAGGTCTGTCGTGCCACAGGCTGCATCCCTGCCTACGCAGAAGGACATGCAAGAGAAACCCCAGGCTCCCTCCAAACTGCCAAGATTTTTGCTCTGATAACTGCCTTACCCTCCAAGTACATTTCAGCTTTGCTCTGACAAATATTTTTGATGGCTAGCATCAATAATCATGGTGAATTCTTAATTCCCTGTCTGATAATACTTGAACTCACTGCAGAAAGATCCCATCAGCTTAAAACCCCAAAGGAAATCTATTACGTAATTCCCAGAATAAAATCCATCTGAGAAGACAAACATTTGCATGAAGCAATGGTGTTCAGTCTCTACATGCACATGCTGTTGGCATAACGGTTTCATAGATGTGACAACTTTAAAGCTATCAAGACATTGCACAGGTCTGAAGAGCAATTAACTCATCTGGCTCACACAAACCACACCAAGTGCTGTGTTCTGGGGAATGGTCACAGTACAGCCTGAGCCCTCCATGGAGCAACTGATTTATATCAAATTCTACTATGACTGAAATCAGCAAAAAAGGTTCAAGTTATTTTTATTTTGTACTGTAAGACTAGGTGACTCATCACAGTTGATAACCCTAATTTACTGGAAGACATACTCCTTGAAATTTAAGGGTTTCTGTGATCATTTAAGCTAATTTACTGCTTCCAAGGCATATAGAGTCTTCATGTTTACCTTTGCCATTGCATTAAGAGCCTGGAGCAATCCCTCATTCCTTTGCTGAGTAATTTTTATTCATCATTTTCAAGTGTTCTCTGCAGATGGAAACTTGACTTTAATTAACATGTATGCATGGAATTACGAAGTCATTACTTAATGCCAATTCCTTTACTGTCATTTACAGACAAGAAAGATTCAGCAAAATATACTATTCATATTTAAAGTTGCTACACTAATCAGAGGTACTAATAAGGACTTCAAATTCGAGATTTTAGAATTCAAAAAAATCAAGATCTCAGAAGTAGTAGATATAATAATTTTTTATTATTCACACAGTATAAGCAAAAATGAGACAAAAAGGGCAAGTCTGCTGCTTCTTTGTCCTCAGTTTCCTAAGACAGGTGAAATACATGCTGAGCAAATTAAATTAGCTGAACAGAGACAGAAGGGCCACTGCTCTCCAGTGCTTACCTTAGGCTCTTTAATAATGACTTTAATTATACTTGTCTATTAAACAAGTGGTGTGCCTTGCCTTACACTTTGGCACTGAGACATACACCAGTTTTATTTATTTCAATTTTTACAGATCACAATAAATCAATAATATATATTTAATAAAGAGAGAGTTGCAATCAATTATGTACAAATTCATCACTACTAACAAACTTCCAAATACTTAAAAAAAATTTCTATTTTACCATGCTGGTTATTAAAATATTAAAGAAACAGCTTATTTTTTGCAATGACCCAAAAGAAGGGAATAAATCATGTGCTAGAGACCAGTGCTTTGGCTGAAAGCCACTTGCAAAGGCTTTCTGGGAAAAGGCAATTTCAGCTGTCTGCAGAATTCTGTCTCCTTCCAGCACAGCATCTGGAAGCCTGGGTGACCTGATCCCATTTGTGGGCCACCAGCAATACCTACAGCTAAACTGCATCCTCAGATTTGCCAATCCTGTTCCTGGAAAGGAATTGATAAATAATTGAAGGACTCAGGCTGACAGAGAGAAGGTGCTCTGTACTGGGAGTATGGATTTCAGCCCCTGCTTTTTCCATGGAAGATGCATGACTGTAAACTGAACACAGGAATGTGCCACTGAAAACCACACATTGACCCCAACCCTGCTGAGGGACAGCCTGGGGCCTCACATACAGCTGGACCACTCCACCCTGGAAAGCTGTGGAGGGCAGGCTGAGGGACACGGTAACCTCTGAGGTTGATTAAATCCTATGTGCATTTCATACCAGGCAGCACCCCTCTCCTTTAATCCTGCTCTGCTCCAAGGGGAAAAACTCCTTTCTAGAGCCTGGTACTGGCAAGAATCTCTGAAGGGATAAGAAGAACCTTCAGGAATTAAGTCTAGATGTGATTTTCCTACAAATTTCAGGTCATGCTGCACTGGATGTTGAACAGGGCCAGCCCCGCTCCCTGTGCACTCCAATACAAGGTTTCCAACGAGTGTCTGGGAGCAGTGAAGTGCCTCAAGGCAGCTACTGTGGAGCAGCATGAGGCACTGCCCATAAACCTGTGGCACAAGTGCAAGGGGCGCTGGAGAAACCAATGCAGCCCATCTTGGGTGAAGCTTGACATCAAGCAAAGCCCCAAAACCTGGGTGGAAGCAACCAAAAGCCTCCAAATATGCAATATCATAAACCCAAACATTTCACCACCAACATGCTGGCAGATTTCAATCTTCTCCACTGAGCAGCAGGTTGGATTTATAGCTCAGATTTCTACAATTTCCTCCTCAAAAAAACTGTTTGACTTGTTTGACTGAGGTTTTACACATTCAACTCTCTTATTCTGATTCTTTCTGCTCTCCAGACTGAGGACCTGGTAACATCCACTAATACATCTCAGCTCCTTCTGAACTGGCATTTCACTGGGGATTATTTATATAAAAATACACACAGACACTTCAATTATTGGTGAAAGATAATCAAGATCAACTGCCTGGGTTTTTCCCATCAAATAGAAAACAATGACACAACATCATATGTGCCCTCAAAAAGCATAAGCTACTGATCCCAAAGGACCCCCGCAGGATCACCTCAAAAGCCGATCTTCTAACGGCCCACAGATGAGAATCTCACCCTTCACAGCCTTTGCCCTTTCCTCAGCCCTCCCAAGAATCCTCAGATACAAAGGAAATATGAGATTGGATCCATGTGAACAGGATCCAAACACATGTATCTCATACTTAATGCCCTTTACCATTAGGGCAAAGATTTCCAGCAAACAGAGATTCCTGAACTACTCAGATAACGGCCAAATCTCTTCTTATCTGAGTTCTAACTTAACAGAATTGAAATCCAAAGTTTAACAAATGTGTGTATTTTACTTTTTTGTCTTGGTAACTGCATCACTGGATGCCATTTTCATGCCATCAAAAATGGAGTCTTTCTCCAGAGGTCAACATTGGGAACTCAGCACAGCTGACCTCTTGCAACCAGAGACATGTTTAAGTCAGTTACAGGCACCATTGTTCTGACATAATTTTGTTATACCAACTCTAATGAAAACAAGAATGTACTCAGGATCCTTTAACAGCAAACAAACCCCCAAATACCGATTTCCTGCCTTAGAGAGGAAGCAAATCCAATCTGTCCCACACACCCAACACATCAGGTTAACATCCCTGCCTTACCTGCAGCTGCAAGAAGGGGATGTTGAAAAACTTGTGCAAGTACTTGAGGCCAAAGCTGTTCTTCATGGAAGACTCAGCATAGCGGAAATAGGAGGAGCCAGGAGGCCTGTGCCAAGCAAGAGAGGAGAACACTGTAACCAGCACACCCTGCAGAGGACTGAGTTACACACCAGGAGCCACCCCACAAGCCAGCCCCCCACCCTCAAATGTAGCCCAGGGGGTCATTCTGCTTGGACTTATTATTTTGTGTGCAGCCAAAATTCACACTGAAGGGTGGCAGAAAGTGGCTGTTGGTGTGTGACAGTGTCATGTGCCTGCCAGGCTAAGAAATACTCTGTCAGGACACTGGGATGTTGATTTCCTAAACTGGGGATTCACAGCTTTACAAGCTGTTCATTTCACAGTGAAGGTTTTTATTTTAAAACCATAATCAAACTAACAAAAATCATATATAGAAAATAATTTGTAAAGAAATTATTTCATCATGGATAAAGTCTTAAAATTGACACGATTTTTTTGTGCCTGACCCAGGCATAAACAAGTAAGAGATGAGGAGAATGAAAAGAGTACCTTAAAAACATAAAACTACATAAAAAGGTAAAATCTACTGAATCTTGACAAACAAATACTATTTTACACCACATAACAGAGCACCTCAGATCTCTGCTTAAGGGAAATGCTTGGCTGGCTGGTGAGCGACATGTGACTTGGCTGTGTCCCACAAGTGCTGTGTGGGAGATGCTCGGAGGCAGAGCAAGCTGCCCCCCTGCCTACACAGCTGCACTGGCTGGCTCCTGTGTAGCTCAATCACTTGGAACAGAGAACAGCTGTGCTGTAGGGAGAAGATTCTCTCAGAGGAGAAGGACTGTCCAGAAAGAAGATGACTTGTTGGGAACACACTTCTGAAAGGCACATGCTACCGGGCACTCCCTGTTTCCAGGAGCATGGCAAACGATCTGCTCCAGATCAAAGGGCCCATGGTGTCAGCAGATGCTGCTTGTCATGGAGAGCTCTGGGAGCCAGGGGCAGGCACAGGACAGAGAATACATGTGACATGGATGCGAAACACGGCAGAGACATGGTTACTGATGGGTGATGGCAGGGAGCAGCTGAGGCCTGCTGCCCTGCCCAGTGACCTCTCACCTGTTCAGGTTGTCAATGAGGTCCCGCACGTCACCAGGCAGGATGACCCGGTGCTCCCCCATGTCCCGGTAATTCCCAAGCACACACACTGGAACGTGGGTCGGCACTTTAGGAAGCTCCCTCAGAATATAGTTAAATGTCCTTCATCAGAGGGGAGAGGGAGAGGCTCTGTTAGCAGTTTCATGCACGAATCACAAAATAAAAAAAACCAACAAGAATTTCTTTTTCCAAAATCCTTCCAAGTCTGTGGCTTCTTTACCCTGTCAGAGAAATATATTAACCCTCAGTATGTCTGGATGTTTCTTTACATAAAAACAACTTCAAAAGCTCAATAATCCACTTTCACCAGAACCCTCACATCTCCTACAGTAATCTAAGTCCTGCAGAATGGTGTGGGGTCAGCCAAAGGAAAGGATCCCCTCCCTTCAGCTGTCCACAGGCTCACTGGCCCACACCAAACCTAAACAACATCAGCCTAAATATAAGGCAGGAGCTCTCACCTTCTCCTCTTTCCACTCTGGTGTCCTGATCTCTCCCACCCTCCTCAGATGTGCAAAATCAACAGTTCATTACTTCTGTAGCTTCATGCAGCCTGGGGTCTCTAAATAATCCTTACTAATACCAATTTCTTGGGAATTTCTCAATAGCATCCTTCTTTCCCTTGTGTTCTATGGGTTTGCAACGTGCACTTTGCACCTTGTGTTCTATGGGTTTGCATCATGCACTTTGCACCTGTGATAGCACTAATTATCAAGCCTCAGCCAGCAGCATATCAGCAATTGCAGCACACAACCCACTGGGACACTGCTTGTTTGGATCAAGTCCAGGAGAGGAGTGTATTAAAAGTCATGTCACAAGATAAAGCTTTTATTTTAAAGGATACAAGCTTGCTTCAACACATTAGGCTGGTTATCAGCTTCCAAGACCAACTGGGAATCTGGAAATCTGGAAATAATTTGTTTTGCCGTAACACGGGAGAATCACATGGTACCAGTAAAGGTCTCTTACCACTGCTTGGTAATGTCAAACATCATCACTACACCATTGCAGTTCTTATAGACATCCAGGAACTCTGCATCCAGAGCCATTTCTGCTTCTGCCTGAGGAAATAAAGGCAAAGAAGCAGTAAATAACTGGGTTTAATTTCAGGCTGATACAGAACACAATGGATACAGCACTGACTGGGCAAACTTCCTAAAGTGACAACCACTGTAAGAGAACCTGTGGATTTCACACCATTATCATTGAAATAAGATACTTGGTGGCTCCCAGCATCCATTTCGCATAGGAACAGGATGTGAAGCACTTGACAGTCTCTGACAGCACATGCTAAAACCCACCCCTGTCCTCTCCCCCTGTGCTTCCAAATCCTGTGTTGGCAAGAGAACTCCATACAAACTACAAAGTGGAGGACAGAGAACACAACTCCCATTCCATCTTCTTCCTGACCCAGATATTGGCTCTACTAATGCTTCTTGTGTCCAAAAGCAGGAGGCAGTTTATCCCATGCAGGGCTGGCAGGATTAGTACCCGACTGGCTTTTCACTATTTGGACTCTGCATACTGCTAAGTCCAGATAGTACTGGCCCCAGCTCAGTCTCCATGGTGCCAGCTCAGTCTCCACAGCTCCTGCTGGAATTTGGTGCTCTGCAACAATTCTCACTCATTTCCCAGGAGTGGAAAATGCACCCATATTTGCAAAGGAAGAAGCAGCTGTGGTAACTGTTCTCATAAAGGCTTTTCCCATGTGAGAATATTTTGAGGAAAATTCTCCTCATCTGAGCCTGCACAGATGGGCACCAGTGGGAGGGTAACAGCCCAGCCCTGAGGAATGGCCAAAGCAGGGCATCAAATCACTTCCTCAGGCCCCACAGGAAGGCCCTGACAAAAGGAGTTTCTGCCTCTGCCCACAGGCAGACAGGTACACAACTGCTGAGCAAACATCTGGGGCATAGTCACTACCAGTGACAGAATGGAAAGCAGCAGGGAAGTTGCAGTCAGGGCAGGAGCAGGGCTGAAATGCACAGAGCAAAGAATGAAAAGCATCAGTGATCCCACTGTGCCTCATCCACCTTCCAGGCTGGCCTTAAAGCAGGAACAAATAGACAACTTGCTCCCCATGGACCAAAAATGGACAAGAGGCCTCAGACCTCTGAATTCTAGGTGACTCACCTCCTGAGGTTCATTTTCCAGTTTTAAACCATCTCCTCGTTTTTTGCATTTTCCTTAAAAAGAATTGTAAAAAACATAAAAAGCATTACACTGGGCAAAGAACTGGGTCTGGATAGGTGCACAGCAGTTTGAACACAACCTTAAAGCAGATCTTGCTTCTACTGTAAGCCTGGGGGATGAGGAGGGGTGGGATAGGTATGCCTTGCTGAAGAACAGTCTATTAAATAACAAACAGTAAAGCAATCCAAAGAGACAGAACTTACGCAAGAAAAAATCCAAGAGAAATCAAACTGTGGGAAAGGAGCTGTGGAGATGGAGAGACAGCCTACATGTGCTCCAAAGGCCAGAGCCAGAGGGTCAGGTCTGGTCATCACCACTGAAGGTGCAGAAATCCTCCAGAAGCACTACCCAAAACACACAAAAATAAGCCAGGGAGCAGGTACAACTCTGATTAGGCTCCCAGTGTGCAAGAAGTGTAAGTGCAAGAAGCAACATGCCTAATGTTTGTAGAAGACACCAGAAAACCGCTCTAGAGACTTGCCCTGCAGTCCCACAGCCGTGGTCCCCCATCTGCAGGAATCTACAGGTTTCTCTCCAACTCATCTGCTTCCTCTAAGGCAATTAAAGGGCAGCCCCTGAGGCTTCTCTCTTACCTTAGATCTTAGGGAAGCATTTTCTGACATTTTAAAGTACGACTGGCATTTAACTCAGCATCCCAGAAAAGGTGTGTTTTTAAACTTCAGCCTCCCTGAAACCTTTGTGTCAAATCAGTTACACACTAAATGAGTTTCCAAATCTTATAGCCTGGAGTGTCAGCAGAGAGGTGTATCTGTATGATGATCAGAGTGGCCATCAGCTGACATGATTTTCTGGTGTAGACACTTGGCTCTAAGGATTGCCAGGAGTTCCAACATCTTCTGTCACCTACTGCCAAAGAGGTTTAGTGTGGACACACTATGAAAAAATCTGGCCTCTTTAAACTGAATGTTCTGAGCTTCCAGAATTTTATCAATGATAAGCACTGCACAAAGAATAACCCTGCAAGATCAGGAGTTATGTTTGGCAGATACCGAGTATCTCCCAGATGTTACTGACAGCAGGTTAAGTACTTCTGAAATAACTTTGTTGTGTATTTTCTTAGTCTAAATAATGAAGAATTAACTAAATTATACTGGCACAGTCTTGGAATTCCTTTTCATCACTTCTAGAAATTTCCTGTGTCACTGACAACAGAACGTGTTGGCAGCTCAGATGCACCTGGAAAAACCCTCCCACTGACTCTGTATAAGACTGTAACATTGAGGACCAAAATAGCTTCCACCAGCTCTTAACTCTGCTGAATCACACGTGGAATTCAGGGTTCTGCCAGATGCTGCATGTGAAACAGGGTGTTTTCCCTGCACACAGCTCCAGGATAAAGAGTAAGACAATACAATTATTCAGAAAAGCTTTAATGCTGCAGGTTACAGCAGGTGGTTCTGGTGGCTGCTTCTGTGCATCACTGCAAAATGTTTGTCTCACTCATGTCACAGTAACAGAAATATTAATCCTGATCCCTCGTCATTTGGGCAATGTGTTTACCTGAGGGATCCAAATACGAGCTCTGATTCCTCCCCATGCAGCTAAAGGTGTGGGATGTCTAGGCCATGCAAGTCTTTTCCCACTTCAATTCATTTCAAGTCAGTGACATTTGTGTGGCTTCTCTGAACATCCAAACATCGCTATTTCTGCAGTCACTGCTAAATTATGCTTGGTGTGACCTAAATTTCTAGGTATTAAAAGAGAAGCCCAAGCAACCACAAATACTCTCCATCATTCCTCCCATCCTGAGCAATCAAGGTGTCTGTCTAACCTGGGCACATTTACAGCCAATGCTTTGAGACAGAATATACAACCCGCACACCTCTCTCTGCTCATGGCTTTCTGTGTGTATCCAGAGGAATGAGTAATATTCTCACACGTTACTCATCAGTGCTGCAAAGGAGGTCACCTCAAAGGAGTCATAGCGCTGAAAAGTGCATGTGTGTACAGATTCATGCACAGGCTCTATTTTTGGAATCCAAACTGCAGGATGAACCAGACAAAGATAAGATCTATGCAGTGAAAAGATGTAATTCAGCCTGTAAAGGCAAGGGCACAGTGAGGATTGTGTCACCGTATGCATAAGGTCCAGATTTTGAGGTTGTACTGATGTGTAATGGAGGAGCTTCAATCAGAAAACATGGGTGTTCGTGCTGCAGTGGCTCAGGTCTTCTCCCTAGAACGATGGCTGCTCCACATTTACAGGCATAAGAGCAACACTGGCACTAAATACACTTGGCAGCAGTGCCCTGGAGTCTACAGAACAGCTCCTACTGGACACTGAGATTGTGATCATCACTTGAGTCTCTGCGGCACTATGTACCACCAGTTTTGCTGCAGGATAGAAGGATTCAGTACAGCTTGCCAACAAATGCTGTCCACCATGCAAGGGGGCTGCTTCCCTTCACCAGTCAAAAATACACATCTGGAATATGTGTACCCCTTGTGTTATCTAACTTGAGACATCTGAAAATAAAAGAAATATGAATTCTGATCTTTCCTTCTTCTGGCACCACATGTCTGGGAGGCAGAGGGGTGAAGGTGCAGCAAGGAGGAAGGAATCTTCAATACAAGGGAAAGTGTTTGTCTATCTTGTGGGCAACAGAAAAAAAAATTATTTGATGCCTTCAGTCATGTATCAGAAAATACGTGGGAACCAAAGTGGCAGAAGTTACAAGACAGGAATTCATAATCCCCTACATTCAAGCAGCTTCTCTGCATTCAGGATCTGTTATAGCTTTATGACCTGCAGCAGTTACACAACTTGCTGCAAAGCCAGAAAGATGAGTCAGGATTATGACTTTTGCTAAGAGAGATCTTTCCTGTGCTCTGTCAGTTCTAAGAGTAGCAAAGGAGATCATATTTACTATACATGCCACACAAAATCCAATACAATCCACAGCTGGAGGCAAGCTCATCTTAGGAAGATTTTAACAAATGGCAGCTTTCCAGACATGATCCTGGCTCCCTGAGCAGGCCCAAGGAGAATGCAGCAGGCAGCAAGTCTAGACTCCAGGGAGTCTGCACACTTGAAAAAAGAATCCCAAATAGTCAAGAACAAGAGGAGCAGCACAGTCTGACAGGTGCCGTTCCCCACTGCCTCACCACACTAACCAAACTCACAGCTTTTAAGCTTTCACAACAAACCTCCTTACATTTCCAAATTATCATCTGGATGCTAAATAACCAATACCAAGCTAAGTCACTGTCCAGGCAAGGCCAGCAGAGCTGTCTCTGTGTCCCAGTGGATTCTGGAGGGAAAACTCACCACAGGGAAAACCACCCAGGCATTGCTGAACCAGCAAGGACAGGGAGCACACTTCTGGGAGCACCAGGAAAAACACCACTCAGGAAAACCACTGTTAACTTCAGCTCAGAAATGTACATCAAGTTTTCAGGGTGCAACTCCTGCAATTCCCCCCAGTCCCCTGTGACTGCAGAACAGCAGCACTGCTCAGCAGGGGAGAGCCCAAAGCTGCTTTACACAACTGAAGCTGAAAACTGCAGTTCATGGATGCACTTGTTAAACTATAACCCACATCAGGACTTTCAACAGTTTCCCACATCATTTAAACAGAGGTCTCCTAATTTCCTCTGGCAATGAAATGGGGAAACTCTGGCAAAAGAATTTTAGCTTGGAAAACTTCATGTTGAAATGCATGTTCAGAACATGTATTTTTTTACTGTTTCAAATCCAGGCTGATAAATGCGGTGTTCTGCCCAACTCTAAATATGCACACGAGCCAGCATCTGGTAGGCAAGGGGAAAAAAATAGGAGGATCAGGTCTTGTAAGCACTATGCTACAGCAGCACTGGATACTTTACTACTGCAAGTCTACAGTCCAGTGTGGCTCTCACCCAAAGCACCACGCAGGAGGATTTTTTGTCCTAAGCATACAGAAGGAAAACAAAAAAGTCATAACATTAGGATAAAAGTTAGATATGAGCAAGCTCTTAATCCTTAATATGGACATTTTCCTGAAGTTATGCTTATCAGGAATCCACAATGCTATGGCAATAGGAAAGGATTTGATTTCATTAACATCACAATGATCTGATTTTTACACTGCATTGATTGAGCACAGCTGATTGCAAAAAAATACATACCTGTGGTCCACAAGTACGGATCTTAACAGAATGAGTTTTATTTCAAAAGAATATAAAGTGAAGGGAAGAGAGTCCTTTAAGATTTCCAACACAGGCTGCACTGTCAGAAATTAAAGCAGGACCAGAAGAGCTGTTATCAACATCTGTGCATAGCACAACCTATCCCCTTCGCCAAAAAAACAAGTCTCTAGTTGAGAAGATGACTCTGCTCAGAGAAGCTGTTCACAGAAATAAATGCTGGAACCACATGATTCCCAAATTAAATGTCTATCTATTCATACCAAAGCTGCGAGGCAGCGAGAACACAGATGTTTTGCTCAGATTCCAGCCCTCCACTTGTTATCCCACAATCCGAAAGCCAAACTGTAATCAGACTGACTTCAGCAATAACTCTGGCCTAAGTAAGGTTTTGTCAACCCTGCGAAAACTGGAGCTTAAAACACAAAAAGATAAAAGTGCTCAGGATTTTCATTTGAAGTTCCTGGCTCAAGTTTACCCTGAAGGCTCCATTAGGTATCTGAACTAGAGGTGCTACCACTAATTGCCTTTCTTTTTTACATATTTTGAATACAGTCCAGCTAACATGAAAAATGACATTTCTCCTTTTTCCACTCCCTATTGCACTTTTAGTTTTTGGTGTAACACAAGCGTAACTTGCACAGGTGGTGCCTGTGAGATAGATGCCATTCTGCTGAAGAATGCCCGAGAGCACGGATTCCAGCCAAGGCTGTAGGAGAGACAGCACCAGACAAACCATCAAAGTTCGTGTTTCGATGACTGCGGTCAACGAATTTGACACATCAAACAAGAAGCATCACCCACAGAGGAAGAGCTGCTCACCTGTGCAGCTGCTTTCCTGACCATATTCACACACTAAATCAGGAGCCTGGCTGGTACTAAACTGTCACAGTACAGATAGTCTGTAGCTGCACAGATAAATCTGGCTATCTTAAGAAACCCAATCTGGCTCTCCTAGTTCAATAAACAAGTCCCTAGGTGAACAATGATAGAACAGATTTAAACTCAAACAGAGACCTCAACCAACCCCTTCCAACCCTAAATGCAGATGTATCATTGGCCAGGGAGCTGGGCGGTGTTAAGATCCAGACCAATCAGTTGTCTAGATCCGGGAGTTTTGAACTCCCTAGATAAGAAGGTTCCGAACAATAAAACAGGCTGTTTGTCTTATGATCAAGAGGACTCGAGTCATGATTTTGGTCTCCAACCCATGACTGCACATAACACTAAACACCTCTTAGAAGCCAAACAACATCTGCATTCGGGGCTACAGAACGGGCTGTGGAGATTTACATCTAGACCCCAACCCCTTCCGGGAACAGATCCCACTGCATCTCAGCTTGCACTGCGTCCAGACCGTGTCTTCACAGACGTTACGGGGTTTGGTTTTGCTCTTTACAAAACAAAAGTTCATACTCTGACAAAAATTGAAAACTAAGGAAAAATGTATTTATATATCATAAAATTTTCCTTGGCTAAGCATTTAGAAAAGGTTTTGGAATGCACACATTGCATTTTCTGTCCTAGTGAATTTAAGTAATTGGCTTCTCTTTCATCCTTTACCTCTGCCCACTGCAGCCACGGTTTTACCAATTTAACAACACAATGCCTTCACAAAAACAGCTCAACAAGAACTTTTATAACCAGAACAAAGAACTCAGAATCTGTCTAAACATACAGGAAACCATACAGGGGAGACGGTGAAGTTTATTCTAAAGCTCAAAGAATTGCAATACACAGAGCAGCAGGCGCTTCATCTATCGTAAGCACGTGGAACAACTGCTTCTGAACACTGGGTTTGATCTGAAATTCAGATTCCAGGTACTGAGTTCTAGCATAGGGGACTTATGTCTCCTTCCCTTATTCTTTCAGGAAGTGATATAATAAATACAGATTTTTTTAAAAGTAGAAGTAAGCAGGTATTTCTGAATTCCATGTAAGTTTTTAATTAAAATTGAGAAAGAACAATGAATCTCCATTAGAAAGAAAGTTATAAATCCTACCTTTGTCCACTACATCCCAGACTTCAACTTTCACAATGTCATCAGTGGCTGGAAGCACAATAGAATACAAAGGGTTAGAAGGTTTCAGTACAACACCCATGACTCAAGAGAGCTCAATACAAACCCAACATGGAGGAATGTCAAAGCATAGGAATGTCAAAAGAAAAGCAAATTCTGTGCAAGAAGAAAACCCAACCATAAGAAGGCAGTGACCTGTTGAAGGTAAAAGCTGTCCACCAAAACCATGTTGTCTAAAGAACTTCATGAATACTCTTAGTCACATAAGCAATGGCTGGATTTCCTTGCTGGTTCATGTCAGGTTTGAAGCATGTTGTACGTATTTTGTGTAGACTCTTTTCATAAGAGATTTAAAAAGCCTTTCAAAAAACATAAAAATCTAATTTTGAGGATAAAGTCTGGTTTATAAACAAGGCATACAACTGGCAAAAGGAATAGCCACATTTAAGAAAGATTAATCATGGCATTTCCATGTAAACATGACAGCCAGTGCAGACAGTCCTGCAGCTACAGAAACCCATTCTCTCTGCACATTTCCAGGTGCATTTTGTGAAAAATAAGGTCTCACTAGCAATTTTGCTTCCTATTGAGCTGCAGCATCAATAAATTATAACCAGCAACATCTATTTGATTTGCTAAAATCTGAAGCAAGGCATGGAGAATTCTAACTCCAATGATTGCTGGTACCTACACGCAGCCAATTCACATTCAGGTGGCCTGAATGTTGAGCAGCTATGGTTCAATGTTTCCATGGAATCCAAATAAGTAGTCTGATTTTCAGGAAGTTGTTCCAAGGAACAGCTGCTTTTTGGAAATGTTATAGGCTTTGAAGTAAAAGCTTGTACTTGGAACAGCTCTGAACATGGTTCAGAAGTTGGAATAGGAGGACAATGCCTCAGAGTAGAAAATAACATCATAAGATGGTATGAGTTTATCTAAGTGGATGCATTTTCTATGCAGAACTCACTCTTGGCTTAATTAAATGTTTCAAAATGTTGTACAGACAGATTATGAATAAAGGAAAACTTTGATCCTTTGCTTCTGAAGAAAGATACTTTTTTACACTTAATGCATGAGGCAAAATCAGCCTCTGTTTCCCTCACAGTAATTCCTGCTTATCTTACCATGCGCCAGCTTGGCAGGAGGCACTGGATGAACAGGAGACTCCCCCGGGTCAGTCCACACAGTGCCTCGCAGGACCGAAACCACATGGGGAGTACAGCATCCACAGCCCAAAACTTCTGCTCAAACCACTACACCCCACTAATTAACTCACTCTCTGAATATTTCTACAAATAAACAAACCAGCTAGGCTAAAGTCCAACCTGTGAATCACTCACCTGGCACCCAGCTGAGCCAGCGCCTGCCCCCAGGCACTGGCACTGCAGGAGCTCTCCTTGTGCCCCTGCAGGTGCTGGGACACAGATCAGCTACTGGAGGTCTGCCTCTGATTCCTGCCCTGCAGTTGGCAAGGCAATCCCAATGCCTTTCTACAATCAAGGCTTGCTGTAAAAGGGTAGGAGATATTTGCCTTCTCCCAGTTTTGCATGGGCTCAGGAGGAGCCTGCTTGTTCTTCCCAGAAATGCCATGTGAAGCAGTACATCAGGACTGACAGTTCAGAAAAATGAGCCCTTGGGGTGACAAGGCTCATCCTTGGGGAGACCCAGGGCCTAGCACTGGCACTTTGCTCCTGAGCTCTCCACTTCCTTCTCAGGAGCCAAACAGGCTCTCAGATTAGGATGTGTCCACCTGCTGAGCAATTCCCACAGAACTGACACCCTGCTGAGTAGCAGCAGTCCTGGCAGCTGGGGAGCTGAACTCCCTGACCCCACAGACCTGCTTTAGACCCTTCTGGCTGAGGGGAAGGACAGAATTTCTCCAAGAAAACAACTGCACAAGACTCATATTTCCACATTTTTCCTGCTAGCTCACAGCCAGGAAGTTCTTCTCTTTCATCACTAGTGTCATTCCTGATTATTCTGATCATGCAAGAGGATAATTGCTTTAGTACTGCTGCATTGGCTTTGGTGTGTGACTCATAACTAGGAGCATCTCACCCAAAGGAGCTCTGTGGCAGCAAAAAGAATGCCAATTTATCCTTTCAACTCCCTAGCTTGGATTAGCACAAACCACGGATCAAACCACTCCAAAGATCTGTCCTCAGCTGCTGTTTGACCAGATACTCAACGGCCAGTGGTACACCGAACACTGCTTTCCCACAAAATGATGGAGAGCCATGAAAAGGCTCCAACTGCAAGAAAGCCCATTTAAAAATAAGAATTATCACATTGTGGGTGGGTTCATCACCAGGAACTCACAGGCCCTCAGACATTTTTCACCCTCATTCAACAACAGGATTCACTTCCTATGCTCTGGATCACAAATCCTACAATGCAAAGCAACTCTGCCATCCCTCAGGCATTCAAAGGATCTGAGGACAACTATTTGTCAATTTTTATTTCAGACTCCCTTTCTCACGCTGCCAAACAGAGAATAAAATTGGTGACCAGTAAAATCCAAAGAAGTGTTCCTTAGGGTCAGGAATGGTAATTCCTTACTTGGACACAAAAATTACAAATACCCATTACAATTGGCATGGAAAAGCAACTTTGTTCATTCTGAATAAGAAGTAACTCAGATTCCGCTACCTTTATTAATTCCTCCAGTCTAAAATTTCTGAAGGTGTTTCAGTTTGCGTCTAAAATGAAATTCTTCTAAGACCAACGTAAGAATCCTTCAATATTTGACAGCAATTTAATTAATATCTGTAAATATTTGCCACCAACTACCTCATAGTGCTTATTCAAGGTAGCCTGAGAGCACGAACATAGGAAAAACAAACTTTATTTTTCCTCTACAGATTAACTTGGCCAACAGGGCAGGATTTAGACCTCAACCAAGTACTCTGAGGGCCCACATCACCTGTCTTGGATAGAAACTTCTCGCTGCAGGAAACAGATTTCACAATGTCCTTAAAATAGGGGTTACTTTTTGAAATGTATTTTAAGAAAGTCAACGGAAAAATTCCTATATTAGTTGCAATTATTACTGAGACTATAGTACAGTGTTTTTTACAATGTAAAAGGAACACAAATGAAAGGCACAGTTTCAGGTACAGCTTTGCAGGTAGTTTTACAAGGTCAGCAACACTTAATCTTGAGAAAAGTCCCTCAGCATCTGTACACACTGCTGTCAGCTCTGGCCAGGGAGCTCTATAGAAATGCAGCATACCAAGGTTAGAAGTGGGCCCTAGAAATAATCTGTACACCAGTGGGCCTCAGCACACAGCAAAGCCAGCCTCAGGTGTAGGCATTTTCTACCCCAGCATTGCATCAGTGTTATAAAAGCAGTGCCTGAGCCTTGGCTCAGGGAAAGAAATGCAGACACAGGTGAGATGACTGGATCTTCCTCCAAACACCTTTTTGCATGTACACATTTTGTACCTGTTTGTGGATACACTTAGATACGAAGAAGCCTCCTAAAATTAATGCCAGACTCCCAGGCTGTATCCAACACAAGTGTTGTGTTACCTGCACCCATCAGAGAGGAAACCCAACTCTGATGCTTTAACCCACGATACTGCAGAAAGCCACAATTAACACTCAGTGCATTCTTTACACTTGAGTATCTAGGAAAGAGGAATTTTATTTCTTACTCTGATCTAAGTCTGTTTAGACTGAAGCATTCAAATTTGATTTTGCAGATAGTTTCCACCATCCAACTTTCAAGCTCTGTGTTCATTCCTCAGTAACTGATGAGCTGGCATCCTGAGAGAAAGGAAGAGGAGTGAGGGGAAGGGTGCCACAGCTAACACACACCATGCCAGAGGTTGGCTGCAGATGGGAAACACCTCTGTGTGACCACAGAAGATCTGCTGGTGAACACATCCTGTGGCTTTGTAAGCATTACCATGAGACTTGGGCATCATGGTATCACCATCTGGCTCCTGGTAATTCAAATTTGGTAATGAATCAGACACAACACTCAATTTGATGCTCACCCCACTGCACAGGATGTTCTCCCAGCTGGGAGGAGTTGGGCAGTACCTGATTCAACAGAAGATCAGAGTGAGGCAGATGGACAATGTCTGATAATGACAAACAACTGCTGACCTTTTTTGTACAGCATACTCAGTCTTACAGAGTGCTTTCATACTGAATCAGGGGTTCATCCCACAAGGCTGTGACATTCTTGATCAGCATCTTGAAAGCTGGACTTAATGCACTGTTGAATCACAACCTTATGCAACTTCAGTGCCTGCAGCATCTTCTTCAGGTGGGAGGCAGGGCTTTCACAGCCGCTTGCAACCAGTAAAATAAAAATTAAAACCACATTTGATCACTCAGACTGCAACAGGAACTCAAAAAAGGCACTGGCACTTCTGTGCTTCAGTAAGACAGCTTAGAGCCAACATTACTACAATAATTTCTGAAATCTTCTCCAGTCACCAGATGCTCTTTATATTTTCATCAGTGAAACCCAGTTTGCACCATGTATTCCCTTCTAGACAACATAGTAACACCCAAAGCAGAGTGGGCCTCAGAAACAGATTTATACAACAACCCTTCCTCATTAACATGTCAAGCATATTACAAAGATTTCAAATACTTAAGACCACCTATTAAAGACTTCCCTTGGATTGTGGCTTCCGAAGACATATTCTTTGGCACTTATAATATAGAGCGTCTGACAAAATTAAAAACATGACTGAAAAACTATGAACAATAAATTAAAAAGAGTGATGAGAGACCGTTTTGTCTTCCAAGCAGACAGAGAAGAAAGGAACAAATGAGGCTGGGGTGGAATTTCCTCCCCCAAGGCACTGTCCCATGACTGTCACTTCCTCCACCCTCTTCCGTCTTACTTTTGTAATTCCAGTGGATGCTGGTGACTTGGATCTCCTGAGTTGGAATATATTCCTCAATAAATTTCTTTCCCTGCAGTCGGTGCCAGAGTGTGGTTTTCCCAGTGTTCCTGTCCCCCCGGATGACAATTTTCACTGGAGAAAAGAGCAAACAGACAAAGTGATTAAACACAACTCCAAGAATGCTATGGAAAGCAAACTAACTTTTTGCAAACATTATTCAGATGTAATTAGTCCACCCATACTACACAGGCATGATGGGGTTCGTTAGAAAACATGAGCCTTAGTCATTTAGATCAGTGTTTATTCAATAACTCACACCAGCTCAGCAGAATGAACCAACAGCAAGGTTGAATCTTCAGAATCTGCACAACTCCAGCCAGCTGAGCCTTTGCTCTGTGATGGACACACTTGACCCCTTAAGCAAATTAGCAGCAGTTTGGTTCAGGCTTTAAAGGAAGCAAAGGCCTGAGCCATGGCTGGACAAAGAATTCCTCTAGGAAAGACAGAAAGGAGTTGTCACACAGGCAGCATTGGTGCACATGCGCTTGGAACACCATGCCAACCACGGATTAACACAAGACTATGAGGTGGCTTTTCCAAAACTCATTTATCATGGAACAAAGAAAGATCTGAGTACAAGGAGTCTCCTGCACACCCTTCCCATTGAATGCAATCAGACTGTGACCCCCAATGTTATCCCATCAATACGACAGACGGGATGAGCCTTCTCTGAGCTCCCTGTGCCCAGCAGTGTGGCTGCATGGTGGGGACCTCCCTGGAAGCTGGGACACCTCTTAAGCTTCTCCTCAAGGCAGAGACCTTTTACCCCTGACAGATCAGCAGTTTAATCCAAGCTCTTTCTAAACTGTGGCTGGACTGTCTGCCTGTGAGTCTCCCCTTCAACTGGGACACCTCTCTAGGTCTGAGGCCCCTTACCTGGGAATAAGAGAGCTCTCCTTGCACAACAGATCCTCAGTAAGGAACCGATGGCATGTGGAATTAATACTAGTGAAATTGATGCTCAGGATTAATTATTATAAATTCTGTATAGATAATTCCATTAAACATAAACTGTACATGTCCAAGTCTGAGACTAAGATTGGACCCAGAAGCACCTAAGCTCCACGAGGAGTTTAGAAAGGGTGAGCCTCATAACTCAACAGGAGGGTCTCTATGTCACTCGTTCCACCTCAATTCTAATTCGATTTTCCTCGGGGTGTTTCGTGCACGTGGTCAGTAACAGACTAAACTTTGCCATCAACCTTTGTCAAGTTGCACTTGAACAGTATTGTATCTAGACCACTTGTGCTTGTACAGCTGCTGCTCATTCTTTACGTGATCTAAATTACCCATTTGCAACAACCTCCCATCCTCCTGCCTTCTCTACCCCTCCCTGGCCCTTATTCCCACTTTGTCGTACCCTATTCCCTTGCTGGCCTTTTCTGCCAGGCTCTTCCTTCCACTACCTCCTCTCTCATTTCCCTTTCTCCTTAAACACTTCCCATTCCTTGAGAGAACAGAATCACAGAACGATTTAGGTTGGAAAGAACCTTTAGAATCAACTATTCCAGCATTCTCTCAGCACTGCCAAGGCCACCAGTAAACCATGTCCCCAGGTGTCATATCCACACAGTTTTTAATTCCCTCCAGGGATGCTGTCTCCACCACTGCCCTGAGCAGCCTGTGCCACAGGCAGACAGTCCTTTCTGCAAAGAAACTTTCCCTAATTGCCAATCTAAACCTCGCCATGCGCAACTTGAGGTTGTGTCCCCTCCTGTTACTTGTTACTTAGTAGCGGAGGCTGACCCTCACCTGGCTACAGCCTCCTGTCACCAGGCCCTTGTGTTGGTTGCTTCAGTTTAAACAGAAACTCTTTCTCAATGTTATCTTGTTCTTTCTGAAAACACTACCTATTACTTTCTAAATTTTCTGTTACATTGTGGAATTTTTTTTTAATGCCATCTTTGTTTTTACTGGCAATCACAAGGCTACTGGAAAACATAAGCTGACCAAACTGAATTTTTATTCTTGCATTTTGATTTGGAGCTATGATCCCCTGGAACATGGGCCACTTCACAGACATCTAATGGCAGTCAGGTGATTAGCATTAGGTTGTGCATCATCATTTGGGCAAGGAGATCTGAGACAGAAGGCTGCCTTCTGCTGCAATTCAAGAGCTGCTGCAGGCACTTCAGAGAAGAGCTGAGGAGGTCAACTTGAAGATAAAGCACACAAAGTCTGTGGAGGAATTCTGTCTGTTGCTGCAGTTCCACTGTGCTTTTGTTGTAGTACACAGAGGTTTATTCTTTTTCAGAGCTGTTTATTCTTTTTCAAAAGTACTTACCACATCAGGATAATAATGGCAAAAATGAACATCGTATTTACAGGCTAACTTCACTTAAAGGTCCCAGAACATCTCTGCAGACACAACAAACTAGTTCCTGCATTTCTTGTCACCTTGTGTGTGTTTCCTACTTACAGATGGTAAAACAATCAATAGAACATCCCTTTGATTTTTTGGAAACATGAAGCCAGTCCACTGTATAGGCAGAATAAGACTCCATTTGTTCCCTTTCAAACCCAAACCTTTCCAAATGCTCCCACTGCCTGCCCTAAAATGTTCAAATTTATAGCCCATTCCGTACCCTGGAATGCAGCATGAGATACTAAAACAGTGAGTTTTAAGGGACAAATAGACCCTTCCTTAAACAGTCAGGCTGCTCTCAAGGTGCACTTTCAGGATCACTACCAGATGATGTGGTTGTGAGCTCTCCCACGAAGAGGCACCTCATGCCAGCACCATTTTTTATGCACTTAAACATGGAGCTGGATCAATAAACTTAACTGGCTGAGAAATAACCTCAAAATTATCCATTTTCAGTTTTCTTCTCTAGTCCCAATGCCCAGCTGAGCAGCCTGAGCAGCACATGGGAGGCATGGCTGGAGTGCAAGGGAATCTCCCCAGCCCTAATCAGCCCACGTTTAGATCAGTGCAAGGTGCTTGTGGCACCACACGCTCAGTCTGAGCAGGTCCAAGGGCCTCTTCCAGCTCCAGCACTCTCCATTAGGATCTCTCTTCTCCTACATAGTGCACATGTTCTCACTGACTCTTTTCCTGAAGAAAGAAAAAGTCTTTAAAAAAAGAACAGGAAGAAGGCAGGTGACACAAATTGCTTTTATTAAAGCAAAGTCTGTATTTGGGACTTTGGCTGGGGCAGGTGTGCTCAGTGACAGGCATCTGCAAGGCAGGAAGGCCTGAGTGAGCCTCCAAGCACAGCCAGGCTAGTGCATCATAGGCCTGGGCTGTGGCTGAATGTAGAAAGAGGAACAGTAATCACAGGCGAGGTTAAAGCTACCAAGTAAAACTGTTGCCTTATTTTGAAGTTAAATCAGTACTTACTGCAAACAGCCAGAGGTTTGTAGCAAAGACAGGAAAACTATCTGTGGGATGAAGGGTAGGGATGGGGAATAGATGAAGAGGCAAGGAAAAAACTAAACAAATCACTTTATTCATATTCTCACTGCATCAGGAAAACCAGAGGTATTTCCATTCTCCAGATGGGCAAATGGAAGCAGAGCAGTGATGATACAGGCCCAGAGAACAGGTCTGAAACCAACTAGGAACTAGAAATCAGGAATTCCCAGCTTTGCCCACATTCCTCCAGGACTCTGCAGCAAAGATCCTGAAACTAATACCCCCACCAAGAGAGTCATAACCTTACCTTCATTAAGGTCTTTGGGATTTCAACTGAAATGGTTTGAGCTTGTTCTGCTGCAAAAAGCAGCACTACCTGCTCTGCAGACCCTCCCCAAGCACACTTCCCATAGGCACAGGCCAGCAGCAGGCAAAGCAGGGCTGGCATGTGCTGCACAAACACCTGTGTCAGCCATAGGAGAAAACAAGATAAGGTGGAAGTGTCAGGAAGAGGAGAAGCCTTCCTTTTGGGAGTTGTGCTGAATGAAAATACTTAACAATGAGTCTGGGAGCTACAACTCCAAAGCAACACAAAAGAAGTAAAGACTATAACGATTACTAAAAAGGTACAGTTAAGTTTTGTTTTTTAAGGAATATGTTAGGCAGAAAAATTAAAAAGGAGAAGGGAGTGGGGGGAGTTCTTGGAGCTACTGCCTTTGGTATCCTAGCACTGATGACTGTTCAGCCTGTGCTCCAGGCACACACAGCAGTGGGATTTGTCAAGTGATGCCACTAGATGCAATGTGTAAAGTCAAGTGATGTCGATGCAATGTGTAAAGCCTAGAGCAAGGGTTCCATGCCTGGGGAACAGAATGGATGAACATTTGGCACCTCCATGTTTTTGGTTCTTGTCCCTGATCAGCGAATCCCAGGACTATTGTTTGCCCATCACTGCCTTACATAAACTGGTGCTCAAAATGACGTTCTGCAACTGCTCTAGTCATTTGTTCAAACAAGTACTGCTGCCAAAGGCATAGGAGCCACTTCATCTTACTTGCTCTTGCCATGCTCCCTCACAGGGGCAGCACAGGCCTTGAAACAGCCATGCAGCACACCTGATCCTGGGTATCCCAAGCAGGAAAACAAGAGCAAGTTTTCACAAAGACTGGTTCCCGATCCCTAGAATCATGATGCCCTATAAACATTACAGCTATGACATACATGGCATATTCATATCATTTTCAGTTCTGTGCTTTCTGAGTGCTCAGGGAACTCTGGTGTTAACTGGATGCGAACCACAGCAGCTCCACACAAATGGTACAGACGCTGTGTGTGCTGGAATGCAGTATGGAAATGCTTTTGTTTTACAATAGGATGTGCCAAACAAAGGACATGATTGCTGCCAAAGGCTGGTACTGGTCTCTGCTCTCATAATTTCATTGGAAATCTAAACCTTCCCATCCTGTAATGCTCTTCCTTTTGAAAAGTTGACTGTGTAGGAGAGGGACCATCAAAAGAAACCATTTGGATTCAACTTAGTGCTCTATTCTACCTGGGGTCTGTAACCATCTGTGTCATTAAAATACTTCACAGCCCTCAGCATCACCTCAAACACAGGGCTATCTGTTACAAAATGTACCTGAGAGCTGCAGGGCTGGAACAGCAGGGGCTGCTCTGAGCCCAGGGAGGCACCCAGAGCCCGGTACAAGGCATGTGTCCCAGCCTGCTTTATCAGTGAACAACCCAAGGTATCCTCAGCACATTAAGTATATTTCTGGGAAAGAAACAGGCTTCATTCAGGATCTGTAGTGGTCTAATGCAGCAAAGAAACATTTCTGTAAAACAAATCACAGCGTCCTTTGGTTTAGGTTTAGACAGTTTCAGGGAAACAGCAGCTGTAAAGATCTTTGTGTGCTAACAGTGGCTCCAAACATCATCCTGCACTCTTCTGCTGAATGTCAGGAATTTGCTAAGAAAGGAGAATTGGCAATGCACAGGATTTGCAGTTCTGCCCTTCCTGAGCAATAGCCCTTGTAATGACATTCCTTCACAGCCCACCTTCAACTGAGACCACCGCACCACCCCAGAACGTTTCCCATCACCCCAGTGCCATGGCTATGGGGGGTACCTGGAAGCCCTTTGGTAAGTCAGCCTGTATCTCCTATAAATATAACAGTGAAGCTGGGAACAGTTACTATGGAGATTGGAAAGCTTGCCTTAAGGCAGTGACAGAAAGCTGCAGTTTTCAGCTATAAAGCAGTAACTAGAACACAAATCCTGGTACGACAGAGCACAAACCGAAAACCTTTCCTGAAGCTTTCACTAATATTAAAGACAAAAAGCAGTGAAGCTACAGTTAGCACCTTTGGCGTTACACAAACGGCAGGCAGGTGCCCATCCACAGGTCTGGCACGATGCAGTGACCACAGAGCAGAGCTGGTCCCACTCTGTGCCAGCAGGATGCAGCTGATCCCTTCTGTCTGCAGCACAAACCTCCCCTGACTGAGAAGTCAGCTCCTGGCTCTTACATAATTCACAAGCTGGTATTAGCTACCTGATCTCTACTCAGCTGCCCATGCAGCACGCGGGTCTTCTGGGCCACATGCAGCCTCTGCACAAACCAACAGGCTGAGACCAGCAGATCTCCAGTACATGCTTAAGGATGCAGTGCTGTGTTCCAAGGCAGCACCTTCATTCTCACCCCCATCTTTCACTGGAAATCCAGTCACAACAATCACACTGCTGCTTTTCACATTCAGGACTGCTTGCTAAGACACTAATTTTATAAATTAAACAGCACTGGCATATCTGCAGATGTGTTATGCATAAAGGCATCAAATGCTCTCTCTAGGAAAGCAGAACACTTCAAAACCTCAGTCCCAAAGCACAGCCAATCGTCATAATATTAAACAAAGAAACAAACACTCAAAACCCCAAAGTGTAACTTCTCCATCACATTCTGTTTCAGACCAAGATCAAACAAAAGCTCTACTCTTCCAGCACGTGTGCTTTCACAGAAATTATCCAATGACACGTTTACAAATCAGTCTTTTCCTCACCTGCCCATCTCTCAGTCTTCTGCAATCTGCCTGCCCTGCCTGCCTGGATCCACACAGACGAGCTGGTACTCACAGCACTCTCTGGAACCAGCTCTGTTTTCAGCAGAAATGACATAACTGCTGTCCCTGTCTCACAATTGTTACTTTGGGACATATTTCACATACTTGCAGTGCCCTCCTGCAACACTGTACTAGAAATCATTTTTACTGAGCTCCAAGGGAAAAATGCAGCCCTAAGCTTCAACACTGAGAGGAAAAAATTCTGAAAGCGTTCCTCGAGAAAAGAGCAAAGGGATCAGTTGCAGAAAAGACAGTCAGGATGAAATGATGTACCAAGGGCACACAGAGATATTCACTGTCCACCTTTTATTAAAGCCCTTTTTAATAGACTCTCATCATACAACCACAACAGCTTAATTATAAACACCATCATCCTGCGCTGCAGGGAAGGTTACCCACGCACTCAGGGGAGTTACCCTCTTGATGCTCGAACTGACACAAACCGATGTACCAGGCACTCTCTCTCTCCTGTGCCACAGCCGGCAGGCAGCGCTCAGGGACGCTGCTGCACCGCGGGTCCCGAATCCTGCACCGAAAAAGTTTCCCATCCGTCACCCCTCCCACGAGCTCCAACATTTAATTCCAAACTTGGCTTCGAGTAAATAAGGATAAAAGCACCAACCCGCACAAAGAAAGCACACGCACTCCCAGCCCTTCTGCGGTCCCCGGGCACCCCACGGGGGGTCAGACAAGGCCGCCCACCTCCCCCCGGGCTGGCCGAGCCGCCCTGGCCCAGCGCTCTGACTCACTGTTATACTGGACTCCCTTGGCGAACCTCCTCTGCAGCGCTTGGTTCATGGACTGTAGCCCCGCAGGGATGTTTCTGTCGCGGACCGCAGCCTGGTCCGAGCCCACCAGCTTCTTCAGGGCCGAGAACATC
>VXBB01023227.1:0-23222 GCA_013399915.1 Illadopsis cleaveri
AATAAAATATTTTTATTAAAATGAAACCCAATTAGTTCAGTTATGTTGTTATGTAAAAAACTAATCATGAGTAAGAGGAAACAAGGAGAGGGCATCTGCATTTTTCTATAACTAAAATGTACTTATCACTGCATAATATATTTTTAAGCATGTAAAAAGAAAAAAAAAAAAAGAAACTATGAAAGCAGTAGAAAAACTATCACTATGGAAGCAGTAGAAAAAGTGTGTTTCTGCATAAGGGTACTTGTGTATGTCCAAGCATGCAAGTAACTAAATGGGACATATTCTTAGTTCTTTAGAACCTATTGCTCTAAAATGATATTTAGGTTTGTATAAGAGAGTAATTTATGTAAACATAAATAAACAGGACTATCAGGCAATTCTTTCTCAGAAGCTAAGATTCCCAGATAATTTTTTTTTCAGAGATTTTTAGACAATAAAAGACATTGATGTGATGGGAACTTTCTCTCAATATTGCTCACCCATCTTTCTCTGAAACCAGGAAAATAAATGAAAATTAGGGTCCTAACTTAATAATAGGAACACATATTGTAGCCCATTGACACATTTCTTCCTTAGAGCTTGGTGAGATGATCGAACTGGTTCATCTCTCTCTTTGTCAGTTATTGTTTCATAGTCCACTTTGAGCATAAGGAAATATTGAACCTGACACCAGATAAGATTCTGTTCCTTCATATCATATTTCCCTGCGTGAGAAGTCTTCACAAAGAAATGGGAACTAGTATCTGAGGTGGTTGTTTCCCAGTCCTCTATTACTTACCTCCAGAGGGATCTCAGAGAACTCTGTTTCATAGCCAATGATTCTGTTAATGACAACTTACACATATGGTGCAGGATATTTCAATCTAATTTTTCACATTTAGAGACATGAACAGAAATCTTAAAATCTCTTTTTTTTTTTTTAAGTTTAAGATCTCCAAGTATAAGTTTAATTCCATGCTGAAACAAAATTAAGACTTTTAAGCAGTCTACCAAAGGGACTTATTTTCTGATGTAGAGAGCAATATATCCAAGACAGACTTGCCACCAGCTCTGTGTTTAGATGTTGGAGAGAGAAACAGAGGGAGAAGTTAAACCAGAAAAGGATATGTGTCTTCTATGTGACTTTCACAGCCCATTCAAACAGTCAAAGATCAGAGTTATAAAATTCATTTTTTCCAAATTCTTTCTGGCATGCTACCCTAGTTCAAAACTTAAAATATAGATTCATAAAAATTGTATCTTTTACTTGATTTTGAAAGAAAGACCAGAAAGTACTCTTCCAAAAATTTTCAACTTGAAATAATGATTGCTCATGGCTCAACTTCTCTCATTTCACCTTTTGTTTCACATGAAAACCTCTCTTAATGAAATCTTACGTAGACTAATGAATACTGCTGGGCAAAAGAACAGAAAAGGCTGTCAAGTAAATAGCAACTGTCTTTCTCAATGAGCATCCGTATGCAGATTTGAGGCAAATCGTAGAAGATTGGGCATTACATATGTTATCAGCCTTCTTGAGCTTGTTCAGAGTCTCTGTTTAGGTTTTCATTCAAGTTAGATTCCAGAGCTTCAACGCATCCATGATATAGGAATTAGAGCATGATCTGAATGAAAGCAAAGTAAATGTGATTTACTGACAAAGCACTTGCTGAGGTAAGAAACCTCTTGTTTGAAGGTGTGTTGGCACATGTATCATTGAGCAGTGTGTGTTCAGCTTTAGATCATTTGCTACAGAGGTCTTACTGCTGCTCCTGACAGCCTTGAATTTTCAGATAGGAGATAAGGTTCATAATGGTTCTCATTTTCAGAGACTGAGACATAGCAGCTGCTCCTCCTCAGCCTACATGAGGAGGGTGAAAAATTCAATGTGAACAGCTGCCTGTTTCCACAGCACAAAGAATAAATGAATGCAAATATTAGTGATGTGTAAACTTCTCCACATCACCTACTATGTGGAGATCCGTTTACTTCCGACTCAAACAAGTTAGAAATATAACAGATCTATGCAAAAAGGTGAAAAAGAGACTGAAATAACTTTCAGGCAGAACAAGACAAAAAGTAGGAAGTTCTCTGGATCATTTATGCTACTGTTAATACTTTAATCTGTCAACATATCCAAAAAAGCTTTTAACTAATTTGGACGCTGTAGCAGGTAAACATATCAGTGTAGGGCTCAGTCTCAGCAAAAGAATCCTACTTCTCAGTTACAGGAGTTTCCCAATGATGCCTTTGCATTTCACTTTCTAGAGTTTGGCCGATAAGCTCTGAACAATCTCTGTTTCACCTCAGCGTGCTGTATACAGGATTTATGTGGTTAGTCTTTTGCTCAGCCTTTTTGTTTGATTCTGTGGTTGAATTTACAGAAGAGTTCTTTGTTTATGGGGAAAGATTACTATGTGTAAATAGAGGGAATTTACCTCAAAAACACTGCTTATGATATCAGCTGAGATTTCCAATGAAATTTTATCCTATATATGCAGAGATTTATATATAAATTATACTAAAATATGTTATTAAAACATAATCATATTATTGCAATATACTATAATCACACTATGCAAAATATTATGTATAAACTGTAATTATGTCATGATTTATAGCATATAATTTTCCTGTTTATTTTGTATTGCATATTTAAAAATTATTGTTACTTCTATTTATATTCATTTGACAGCAAAAGGTGTTCCCCAAACTGTATTTCTATTAGCGATAGAATATTTAGTTTCACTTGCTAAAACTTTTTTCTAAACTCTGAATTAGTTGGGGTCTGCTGTGCGTATATATGCTGACTGCTGGATTTAAGATAATAACAATAATTGTCATTTTGTGTGAAGATAATCTTGCACAGAAGCTGGAATATTGACTTAAGCATACAACTATCACTACTCCCTGCTGGTCTGGTTATTGAGACACAGGTCTTATCTAGAACGCTGTCATTATGGACAAACATTTAAGAAAAGAATATTGTGAAAAGACTTGTCTACTTTATGGATTTTTCCTATGGGTATTGTTGCAGCAACATATGGTATATTTACTTGCTTTAAAACACCCATACGGCTTTGTCTTGGTTTCTAACTGGACTGAAGACTCAGTGGAAATTCATGTTTCCCTAAAGAAGATTTTACAAGGAGACCGAAGGGTTTTTTTTCAGGGATCTTCACATCCTTTTTTAATTGTGGGTCCTAGAGTTGCATACAGTATTTATGCTGAGGCTGCACCAGTGCTGAGCAGAGCAAGAAAATCAACTCTTTTGGCAGTCTGGTGATGCTGTATCTGGTTTTCCCTCTTGGCAGACAGGGTTGACTCATCATATTGAGTGTTCTGTTGACCAGAACCTCCAGATCCTTTTCTGCAGGCTGCTTTCAAGCCACACCTCTGCCTTGAACTTGTGTCCAGCATTACTCCAAACTGGGTGCAAAATCTGGCACTTTATCTTATTAAATTTAATTCCATTATTTATAGGCCACTACTCTAATCTATCTAGAAACCTCTGCTGCTCTCTGGGAGGATCAAGAGCAGCTCTCATTTGGTATCATCAGCACAACTGCCCATGGTGCACTCGACTTCTGCATCCAGGCTGTTGGTAAATATATTGAACAGGACAGGCCCTAGAATTGAACCCTGAGGAGTACCACTGATGATCAATCTCCAGACAGATGTAGCCCCAGACTCTACAACCCTTTGAGCTCTGCCCTTCGGCCAGTTCTTCACCCAGCACATCATGAACCTGCTCATCCCACAGCTGGACAAGTTGTGTGGAAGTATGCTGCGAGGGACTGTTTTAAAAGCCTTACTAAAATCCAGTAAAACAACATCCACTTGACACATGCCTTCTCTGCATTCACTTGATTGGGGACCTTATCAAAGAAAGAACAGAGGTTTATGAAGACTGTATCCTGTGGGAAGGACCCCAAGCTGGAGCAGGGGAAGAGCATGTGGAGGAAGGAGTAGCAGAAACAAAGACATTGACTGACCACAAACCACACTCCTCCTTCTGCATTGTCCAGAGTGAGAAGGTAGAAGAGTCATGACTGAAGATGAGACTGTGAAAGAAGAGACATATGGGGAAAAAATGTTTTTAGACTCCTTATTGTTTCTTATTATCCTCCTTTGATTAATTGGAAGCAAATTAAATTCATTTCCCCAACTTGCTCCTGTTTTTGCTGTGACAGTTAATACTGAGTGGTCTTCCTGTTCTTACCTAAATCCATGAGCTCTTCATCACATTTTCTTCCTTTGTCATTTTGATGGAGGGGGAGAGATAGAATGATTTGATGGCATCTGGATATGTCCTGGGTTGTAGTATGGGATGTACACAAAGTATTCTATCACCATCTTCATGAACTGTTGAATCCAATTGTTGAAGTAGTTTTCCCCCTAGGCTCCGCCCCCCTCCCTTTTCTGTAAATGTATCTTCTGTTAATGGCCCATCAATACCTTGCCCATGACTCATAGATAAGCTATCTCTCGTTAATGGGCCATCAAGGACCCGCCTGTATGACTCATCATCCCATTGTGAGATGCTCCACCCAGGGGGAGGAACCAAGCATTCTCACCTGGATATAATCAGGCATTTGGGACAGTACTGACACTGGATTCCCAGAGGACCGGAGCTACGAGACTTTCTATGGGATCACTGCTTCACGAAGACCACCTCATCTGGAACGCTTCCATAACCCTGCTCAGGTTGTATTCTCTGTCAGTGGGTGGGGGTTTTGTTCTTGTATTATGGGATTTATCTTATTTTATTTACTTTTTTTTTCTTTCTTCTTATTAAATTGTATTTCTGACTTGGAGCCTCTCACTTGGTTTGCTTTCAAACCACTACAGGATACTAACAAAAGTCAAAACACCACAACATTAAAAAAAAAAAATAAAAAGAGGGCAAAAAAAAGAGTTTCTGATTATCTGTTTTTGCACCTATAATACATTTCTAGAGTATAGTTAAACGTTCCTCATAGACCTCAAGAAAAGTTAATATATCAATCATAGCTGCATGGTTTCTTGAACTTCCTCTTGAGTATCTTGGTACTCATATAAGAAAGGGGTAGTTATTCACTACTATAGCCTATTTAGTAAGAAAATGTTCTTTTTTGTTTTTCTAATATAATCGCTTTTCATCTAGATGGCTGAAATTCTGAAAATACTGTGTCTGTATTTTCTTCATAAAGACTGAAGTATGTTTCCTGTGGCAGGCATTTGCTAGGAAGCTAGGCTAAATTCTTTAGTAAGTCATTCTTCACACTCATTTTAGGTCCTTACTTTATGGATGTTCTTCCATATTATTTCTGGAGGTACTACTCTCTGTTCATTTCACAGAGAGAATATTTAGACAAGAGTTTCAAATTACAGGCATAGTTTTCAGACAGGAAAATAAGGCAATGGTAACTTTTCTTACAAAATGTAGGGAAGATATTGAGATCAAGATAAAGAAACATGAGATCATTGAGTGACGGTAAGGTTTTTCCTTTGTGTTTTTGCACTTTGACATTAGGAAAAATGAAAGACAACATAAAACCCCTCAACTTTCTTGAAGGTTCTTGAAGCCTGTGAAAGTTAAGTTAATTCAATCTTTAAGGGAAAATTTGAATACCACATCTGTCCCTTGTGTATGCTAATGATTTTGACACTTATAAATAAAATGAACAGTGCACTGCAGAATAATTGCTTATTTCCAAAAACTTCATAAAGATTTTTATTATGTATAGTTACCCTCTGTGCCTGGATGAGTGCTTTAAAGTCTCCCTCAGCAGGCATTGATACAGTAGACCATAGCAGCACTTAAAAAAACCCATTATAGCCTATTATGTCAATGAACTGTGCCTGAAGAATTTCCTTGGTAGTATTTATTGGTGCAATACACCATGACAACCGCAGAATGTAGGATAAGGCATTTGATGAAGGAATCATAACAGTTACATTAAGATCTCATGGAAATTAAATAGCACTGTCCCATGCACTTCAACCAAAATCATAATAGCTCTAAAGTGTCTCCTGTGATCACCATGGAGGAAATTGAGAATAATTGCTGCTGTGGCAGACATGATCTTTGAGTAGGAGGTTTTCCATTATACCTTTTTTTTTTTCAGTAAATGTTAAAAAAACACATTTAAGTGTGCAACAAGTTTTTATTTAAATCTCCACAAACCATAAGACAGATTGGTTTTCCTCTCCATATTTAACTAATTATATTGCACCTTGAAGTACTATAGGGGTCTAAAAGGACTGTGTGATCTTATTGACCATGTGTGCCATAATCCTCCCTAAATACAAAAGATGTGTAAAAATAATCCAACAAAAGCCAGGAACTACAGAGCTGAGGCTTCTTATTCCATATCTAATACATTCTACATGTCTGGGAGTTGCATTTGATTTTCTTTGGTTCTGGGCAGACTGGCTAGTAAAACACTGAGCTGATTCCAGATGAGACATTGTTAAGCCTCCCCTTTTTACCCTCTTCATGAGATGGTGGAGGATTGTTCAGTTTTCATGAAGGAGTTGCTGATTAGCAAAGTGTTAACTTAGCATAACTTTCCAATAAAAACTCCTTTAATATAATCTGTTTTCACAAGAATTAAGACTCAGAGTTCTTTGTCTCCACAAATGTCTTATATGGAACTCCTAAAAAGAAATTAGGTTTCCCAAATCACTAGTCACTTCTGAAGCTTTCTGAAATCTGTACTGCTGTAGGAAAAAGTGAATAAATATAAAAAGGTTACATGGTTCTTCCTCATAGCCAGAGCAAGAGCCATTAGAGATGTTATTCTTTATAACAACTCTTAGAGAAGGCTGCTGGAAAGGACAAATTCTGCAGTGAGATTGAAAACTCAGGCTGTTACATGAAGTTCCTCAAGTATACAGAGACAGCACATAAAAAATGTCTGTCCATATTGAAAGAAACACCAGTGATTTTGTCAAAGTGAGCATTTCCTTTCAGAGAATGGGAAAAAACCAAAATTCTAATTGACATTTTTATTCTACTCATATAATTTTTTACGTGAAATACTGATGTAAAATTATTCTTCACCCGTTTCTTTTTTGTGCAGGTTGGTACTGTTTGGAGTTTTTTTGCATAGACAGCTTGTCTTTTTGTTTATTTGTTTGTTTTCCTTCTCAATGGAAAGGATATTTCACAGTACGATCTAGCTTTTCTTCCACTCTAAATTCATTTACATGTCTTCAAAGTGGGTGAAAAATAATTTCATCGCTTGGTTGGTCAAAATTTGTGAACAGTCTGTACATGAGTAACCAAAGTCTGAGACAGTGGATAATCAGGGTGAAAATACATTTTAAAACATAACAATTCACTAACTTTTTAAATTTAATTAATTATACATTAGATAATGGGGAAAGGCTATGAAGCAGCTAAGTGTGTACAACATATTTTGCAAAATTCACTTCTGCATTCATGTTACTCAAGTTAATCTGGGAATAAATTTATTCCCCAAATTGAAACAACTTCCTTTGATACAGCAAAAGGTTTCTGCATGGAAACCACTGCTGAAAGGCTCTGTTTGTTAACTACAATACAGTGCCTTGGGAATACAGTGATATGTTTTTTCAATCAGAAGTTGAGAGCTCACTATAGCCAGGGTTGTAGAAGTTCTGCCTCTTTTTAGCTGTGCAGTATAGAAAGGATGCAGTGAAGGAACAAAACTGTTTTTGAAATATGGTCCTTGTGAAAAACATGCCCTTTCAGAAGTTGTCAAAAATAATTGAAGCTACCTCTGTAATTTGATGAAAGATACAATTTGTTTTGCTATTAACATCTGTTTTGATAACAAAAGTTCTGATCCAAAATTAATCCAATCTTTTAAATTAGTTCCTTATGAGCAAAATCAAGCAATATATAATTTATGGTTTTATTCAAAATATCATCCAGCATTTGAAAGGGTCAAATACAAGCCAAAAACCAAAATAAAAAGAAGTTTTTTCAGGGATGTCCTCTCTTCTGTATTCTTAAATATAGACTCTAAATGGACTTTTTAAAGAATGACAATAATCCCATGTAGTACCTGTTGCAGAAAATTAAATAGGATCAAAATATTATCCTAAAGATTGAAAAAGAAAGTAGCAATTACAGTTTAATCATCCCAGTTACAGAGTTTCTACCTGCTTATTTCCACATCCTGCACTTACTGTCTTGGACACTGTTTCCTACACCGTCATAATGAAAATAAATATAAAACATATGCAACTGGCAAATGGACTTGGTTTTGAAACATTTACAGCTTTCATGTTGTTCACCAAAAATGTAGGGAGAAAACAGTTCTGTGCTGTTTGTGACTCCCTAAAGAGTCCTTGTAGAAAATTTAATGCAAATGTTATTCTATTTTTATGTCACATACTGTGCTCATAATAACTGAACAAATTATTGATTTTCAGTAGGGAGATTATTTAAAACACTTATTCTATGCTTTCTGGATCAGTACTAACCACAAACATGAAGAGCACTCTTATTTAAAATGTGTAACTTATTATGTCACTGGAGAAACTGTTGAGTTCACAGTAACATGGTACTGACATTTGATATCACTTCCCTGGTCCTTATATTTAAAACAACTAAAATATTTATAAGATTTCTACATATAATTTTGCAATAGTGTAGTTTAAAATTACTATGTATATTTCAGGTCATGAAGTAGTTCACCCATGGGACTTACAGCTGCAAAAATTAAAATCATATTACCATCAGAAATGCCAATAAATCATTCTAGGTGGGACAAGGAGGATTCAAAAAACTTCCTGGTTATCAGTTTGCATGGAAGAGCAGAAAGAGGGGCATATTTTTCAAGGTACAGAGGCTCTGAAATCCCAAAATACAGAGGATGATGATGCTTACAAATGCCACCCCCTCCTGCATTTCATTTGCCTTGATACCCAGTTCTCATTCACAAACTGACCACCACATTCACAAACTGACACCTTCCCTTGTTTTTGGCCCACACAGTCAGCTACACCTCACCTGCAACTCAGCCTCTAAATATTCCTGGTAAAGAAAATTCTCATGGCCTCATCACCCACTGCAAACATATTAACTATGTTTGCTACTGACTCACAGTATCCATTAGTTAAATAAAAGCTATGCAAGGTGAGCAGCGTGCACAACTATGGCAAAGCTCAGGACACTTGTCTGAATAATGGTTTTGCTCACCTCAAAAAAAGTGGGACAGAATTATTTTGGACTGAAAGATCAGAAGCATTTCTTAGAAATTTTAGAGTAGAATTGTGCATTAGTGGCACAATCAGAAGTACATAGAAGACACACCTGTTGTATGGGTGAGGATTTATCACTTCTACTTGTTGCCCTTCCTGCAATTCAATATAAGGACGCATCAATGTACATCTAAACGTTACAAGGAATTGTCTATTGCAAGAAAGTCTATCTCTAGTTCTACCTAATAAAAAAGAAATGCTAGCAATGGGAAATTCTCTGTTCATGCAGTCTGCAACAGGTGGGACCTGTTTTATTTTTATTGACAAACTCTCTCCATCGAACAAGAATTTATGTGAATAAAAGGGCTTTGAAACCATATCATGCATCTCAAATTAGATTGTAGATGTTGAAATATAACATAATACAATTAATTCCCCACTCACCAGATTTTTTTCCCTCATGTTTCTATGAAAGGACAGATCCAAATTAACACCGGTGAAGGTCATGAGTCACCTATTTCATGTAGTAGTATCTGTCAGGAGAGAAATTTTTCAAATAATTCAGTCTATGTGCATGAAATGTAATCTCTGTAACTTCTGACCACTGAAGTTGAAATTATGTTGAGAGGTAATTTTTTTAATGCAGACATTGATATTGCTTCCTATTAATTCTGTTAAGTGATGTGGTAAGAGAGACTCTCCAAAGATTACTTTGCACCTTTATGTGATCAACACAAAAATGTTAGTAGAATATTTCAACTTTTTACCTTACGACTCTATTACTCATTTGCATGTAATGCCAAAAGTGGAGGCCACATCCAAGCTTACCTATTGGAATATGCCATAGTGTGATATATTTGGCCCCTTTATTTCTCTTGTAAAAACAAACTGTCCATCCTCAGACTTCCAGTTGACTAAAAGCTGCAGCTACATTATTTTTTTGCATTAAATGACACCAAGCGTGAATACATTTATAAAAATTTGCATTTGAAGGATATCAAAAGCCAGACTCTTATGGCATTTGGTGGTTGCCACTAGTGGTTTTAACTTGCTCTCTTTCAACATGATATCATCTTTATTAAAAGAAATTTATAGATTATTAAAATATGCATATAAATAACAGGAGGATAAAAGTGGTTGGTAGAGAGGGAGTAGCAGCTTTATTCTGTTTTATTCCCACTGAAAACTTGCCATTTGTTCCTGGGACAAGGGATTTATCTAATTATTAATAATAAAATGAAGGAATAAGAGAGATTAGCATCTACATTTTTAAGTAGACTTTTTGTCAGCTTGCAAACGTAAACCAATACCGAAATCAAATGTAACACTTGTGCCCCACTACAACAGTCATTAGTTCACAATCTGTAGTGAAGAAGGCATAATGAAATTTTTCTGAATGTGTTAAAATTTTTCCTAATGATTGAATTATCATTTGTATTTCATGTCTTAAGAAATAATTTCTGTTCTTTGTTGAGTGCTCAATGTCATCTTTCCTTTTGTTAGAAAGTAAATTAAATAACTCAAAGAAGCTTTGTGCAGAAATGTTTGCTCCTTTGTTCAGTCCCAGAATGTTGGGAATACAGATAGCCTACTTTCTTTGCAATGGCAAGTGTAATAGCTTTGACAAGAACATGAGAAGGATAGTTGTGAGGAAAGACAAAATGCAAATAATATGGCTTAGGGCCCGGTTAGGGAACAACTAGTACAAGTGTGAACTATTATTACCATGTCAAGCTTTGCTGTAGTCATTTCAAGCTCCAAAATATTTATTCTGGAATTGATTTGAAAAAAGTCTGAAAAAAAAAATAAATTGGGCTACTTGCCACTTCTTTGCTGATAATGTGATTCATAAAACAACTCTTTCCTGAATTCAGAAGAGATAGGCTTGAGCTGCTTTTCAGCAGAAATTACAAAATGAGTGCTTTCCCTAAATGGGCAAGACACTAATATCTTATCATATACAAATAGCAAAACCTTTTTAAAATAATTTTGACTTCTCTTTGTTCTCATTTGAAATGACATAAAACCAGCTAAGCAAAAAAATCAATTGGATTTTGGCACATAAGCTGCCAGATCCAAAAACTGTAGAACTTCAAGGGATTTAGTTCAGACTATTAGTAATTTTGTGTACTTCTTATCAGCTATTGTCTAAAAACAACAAAATCTGTTTATTTTTCCTGTTGTATCATCTTGAGGTAGAGATGTTGCATGATGGTTGGCCTTGGAGCATATCACAATGAAAAAGTACAATGGTCAAGACTTTTTTACCTAAGCCTAGCTCATAGTTCAGCTGCCAGTCCCTCTAGCCAGTCCCAGGGCTTTACAGACCTGCAAAATTTGCTTAGACAACAATTTCAATGAGAAGGAAAGGAAAAAGAAAAACCCAGGAAGCAAAGAGTGTTTTGTTTAAAATAGGAGCACAGATCACGTTCTAGCAGCACCAAAACCTCCACTGCTGATAACACTGCCAGTACAGAAACAAAATAACTATTTTGGGAGATGTGACTTAATTTTCCTTCTCTAAACAACTCCAAAAGAATAAGCAGAGAGCATATCTTAGGTACCTTCTTCCTCTTTATCTCTTGCGACAGAAAGCTTTATGGGTTTCTAAGCCATTCCTACTGTCCCCCAGACTTTGTCAGTATTGGTGAGACAGCAGAGGTGGAAGGTACACAGAAGAGTGTTGACAGCTCTGCTTGGCTGCATTATTTTTGCCCACGTGTAATACCTGCGATGTCGCATTGATATAACTTTCTTTTTGCAGCACTCCTCCATTTCCTGAGTTATACTGACTGCCCTTCAAAATCACAGCCTGGAGGTAAATCAGCAGTGTCTACTGGGCCTATTTTAAACAAAACTAGCAGAAAGATGCCTCCTGAAAGCCTTCTGTATGGTAACACCCTGCCAAAAATGGGCCATCCTACTCAAGAAAAAAGCTTTGTTAATATATGGACTATATTTCAAGTCAATATTGACTATATTTCAAGAATGTAGAATTACAATATTGCCCTCCTTCACAGCAAATTCTGCTTATCCCAATCATCGCTTGGTGAGGTGTTCCACATTCTGTGATCCAACAGCTCAGAACTAATACTATTTTAAACTGTAATCTAAATTATAACTGCTTCAGGGATCACTTCAGACTATGATTGCAGGTTGCACTACCAAAAATGAGTGATACAGGTGTTAAATTATCATGATAATGGTCTCCTGGTGCAGAGAAAGAACCCAGAATATATTTAAGCTCCATTTTCATAGCACTTTGGAAGATTCTTTTGCATGGAAGTGAGTGAATTCTTCCTGTTTTCAGAAGCATAAACAGCTGGTGACCTCCTCTCTCTCTGCATTATCATACAGCATTTTAACTTTAGTGGAGATTGCAAATAATTATCATAATAATTATATTTATTACAGCACTGCAGAGTTGATTTGGAACTCATCAGGTAATACGAATTACTTTTTAAAATAAAGACAGGATAAGCCAACAAAAAAAAAAAAAAAATCTGTGAAAGCCATCTAACCAGTGTTTAGATAGATGCATTGTTTATCTAGTGAACGCATCACATCTAGGTCTTTTATATAGATCAAGAGGAAAAAAGGGAATTTAATGAACACTATGCTCCTGACTTATTTTTTCTAATTACCACGAGATGAGTTTGCATCCAAGATTTTCTATTTCCTTCTAGTAACTACAAGTGGAGTTGAAGGTGCCTGCTCTGGATCCAGACATACTCATAAGATGAATCTCCTCCACACTGTCAACCCAGCAGTACTTCTAAATGGTAGGCTTGACTGCAGGGTCAATCCAGTCCAGTTGTGGAGACAGGAGCACTGTTGTGGAACTGCTAAACCCCCACAAAATCAGAAGTATTTAGTCTGCACTGGATGGTTTTAGTGGGAAGGGAAGGAGTGAGATAAAGGCCCTTAGTCTGATAAATCCATGTTCAGCGTTAGCTGGTTCCACAATGTTTCAACTGAACTGCTTTCAACACCTGAATGAGCACCATTGCCTGTGTTCTAACCACACCACCATTTCACGTGTTCTAACACATCTCTGTTCTATCCATACAGGTAAGTTAAATGTCTCTGTGTCTGTTTTCCAGCACTGAGGTGACTGGTGTGGGAAAATCCTAGTTTTAGTGCTGTTATCCATACAACAACAGTGTTGTTTTCTAAACATGCAAACAAGCCACAGTCCTTGCCTGCTCAAATTCCCCATTCTGGTGAAATAAAAAGGAATACTGTCAAGTGGCCAAAATTATTCCTGGGAGTTTCCATCAATTTGGTAACAGAGAGAGCCAGGGTCTTGGGGTCATTTGCAGGTCTTACTCTCCATGCCCAGACTCCCTTAGGAGGTCACTTACCCTGACCACAACTTCTGTTTCAGTCCCAGATGAACTGGCAGAATTATTTTACAGTTGCTGCTAGACCTGCTGCTGAGCAAGAACATGAAAAGACATTTTTTTGCACCAAAATCTCTCATGAGAATAAATCTCTACATTGGATTCAGACTAATTAAACTACATAGTTGGAGCTACTATTTGGTGAAGCAACAATAGAATGTAATCCTGTTTCTGATTTTCATTCAAGAATTCTTTCAAGAATTTTTAAATATATTGAGGTTAAGAGATAAATCTATTACTTGATGAGATCAGTTGCCTCACAAGTAAGTCTCTGTCTTCAACACTGATGACAGACACTGGGCCACCTGGAACCTTGTTTTGGAAGACCATGACTAGGGGTACGATAAACTGCCAGATGAATCTGAGCTTGTTTGAGACTTGCTGCTCCACCTAGATGCACATGGGGCCTCCTGGGAGTCATCCTAAGGTACTGAAGGAGCTTGGTGATCTTATTGCAGGACCTCTCTCTGTTATTATTCAATGGTCTTCTGAGTCTGCATGTCCCCAAGGAATGGAGCTTGGCAAATGTTATGACAATCTTCAGGAAGGGTAAGAAGGAAGACCCTGGTAAATACAGGCCTGTCAGTCTCCCTTCAGTGGTAAAATTATGCAGTTACTGGCATTTACTGAAAAACACTTGAAAGACAAAAAAATCTTTGGTTATAGCAAGGCTCATGAGGAGAAAGTCCTGCTTAATGAACTTAAATTCCTTTTGTGGCAAGGTGACCCATCTAGTTGATCATGGGAAGCCAGTTGAAGTGTTGTTTCTTTTTACCAAAGCTTTTGATACTGTCTCTCATAAATTTTTTCTGGACAAGAGGTCTATTCAGCTTAAAGAAGAGAAGGGGTGACCTTATCATAATCAAAAACTTCCTCAAACTGGCCTGTAGAGGGAGAGATGCTGATCTCCTCTCTCTGGTGACCAACAATGGGATTTGAGGAAATGGAAGGAAGCTGCACCAGTGGAAGTTCAGCTTGGACATTAGGAAAAGGTTCTTCACTGAGAGGGTGGTCAGACTGGAACAGGATCCCTTGGGAAGTGGCTATTGTCCCAAGCCTGGAGTGGATAGATGATGCTCTTAGCCATATGATTTAGTTTTAAGTATTCCTGCAAGGAACAGGAAGTTGAAATCAGTATTCCTTATGGATCCCTTCGAGTATGAGTTATTCTGAGTCTATGCCTTAGAAACCAATATGGAAGCTACATTGATACTCCAAGACTTAGGTTTTAAAAAGCCTGAAATGTAAAAATGGGTTTCGTGCTAGCCATGAATTATTATAAGCCATTTACCAGTTTTCTTTTGCCAATACGAATTTCTAACAATATACTACTGTTTTGTAATACTAATACATTTCCATACTTGCTACGAAGGTGCTCCATTTGCTTATATTTGGCACTGAAATTTTAAATGCCTCTATTATCCATGAACAAGGTGATGTAATAATACCAATTTAATTCTTCAGAAGACAGACACAAAATTGAGTGTGTTGCTGTCTGTGGAAGTGTTTATCCAGTTTAAGCTTATTCTCACTGAGGTCATTTCAGTCTATTGAATGCCTCATAATGCAGAAAGCAAGACAGACTTAACAAGGGAAAGAAAGAAGATTAAAGAGAAAGAGAAGGATTACTTAAAGAAGATGTTCTGTGGTGAGAAGGAAGCTTTGAGCTTTGTAAACTGTGAGGTTTGACTTACAACTCAGCACACTGCACTCACGTATCACATATGTACATGTACAAATATTGGTACCACTGAGCTAGTAGCCATCAATACGTTCTGACTTCACAGAACACTCAGTAGTAGAATTTATAATTCAGCTGTTTTCAGAATAATAACTAAAGAAATTTAATCTTTAATTAAGGAACTTCAAAGCACATCTTTTCTTCTAATAGGCAGCACCTGCAACACATGAAAATGATTTGTTGGGATTACTAGATTTTTCTAATGTTACAGAGACAATTGACTGCACCCATATGCACATTTAATGTGTCTTTCAATGAACAAATACATAGAATTTGCAAGGTGATTCTTTCATGAGAAAAGAGGGGAAATGTCCAGTAGTGCATTATAAACATAGTTAATGATTTCAGAAGAGATCTACACCAGTGCTAGACAAGATAATAAAGATTGCAGATTTAATGGATTTGGCCTTCAGAATATTTAACATAAAACCGTTTGGTAAAAATTACCTCAATGACATATCTAGATGATACTTTTATCTTGAGATGAATACCATAATTTTTTCCATTTTTGTAAGTACATGGGTATGCCACAGAATGTTAATTTTTTTTTTCATCCAGTTTCTGACACCTGCACAAATAAAACACAGTATTCACTATTTTTATTCTGTTATAAGGAAAACAGTTGGGTTTAGTCCGGATTTCTAGATCTAAATCTGTCCAGTGACAACATAAATTATAGCACTTGTAAACAACTGTTGCAGTATATTTCCTCAGACTGCATTCAGTGTAAGGGCCTGGTTACTATTAAGGATAATTCACATTTGTAAGATTTTGAAAGCAGAGGAAATCCCATGACAGAGAAGAAAAATGGGAGCAATAGTGTTTTGAGAATTACATAGCATTTACCATCCCATGCACCTAAGGCCCATTAAAATTCACATTAAACCTTAAATAGAGTTTCTAGGAAGTCAATAGTTTTATTATTCCTACTTTACAAATGAGGAAACTGAGGCCCAAAACGAACAAATAATTTTCTGAATGACATACAAATTATTTCAGCAAATCAATACAGACCTATAGTTTGAGTTCATAAGTTTGATTTTTATTTAAACACTTTGAGAAATAAATACCACATGACTCCTTTCATTAAATTACACCCTGTATTATTGTTGTTGTTGCTGTTATTAGAAGGAAAGGAAAGTTTATTAGTGGAAAAGTAATGTTTTCTCAATTATAAATAAAAAATTCTCCAGAAAATCAACAATGATAAAACTGAAGTTTCGACACAGGACTGAAACCCCTGAAGCTATTTCCAAACATTCAGGAAATTCTAGCATACTACTTGTTCCATCCTGTACTAAAATACAAGCATGACA
Organism: Illadopsis cleaveri; assembly: GCA_013399915.1. Lineage (NCBI taxonomy): Eukaryota > Metazoa > Chordata > Aves > Passeriformes > Timaliidae > Illadopsis > Illadopsis cleaveri. Next base: position 16,620 of record VXBB01023227.1, read on the forward strand.
CGCAGATACAAGAGCCACAGTTTATAACCTAATTTCCATTTTTCCAAGTATTCTTGCAGGTCATACAGCAAATGGTTGAAAGCTAAGTTAACAATTCCTGCAGGTTCAGTACAGTTTAGCAAGGAGAGGAAAAGATAGAAGTGGAACAAGTAAAGTCTTTGCAATCACTAATTTCTCACCTTAAGGGAAGGATGCTAGTGGCCAGACACAATGCTCAGAGAAAAAGTGATCTGCTACACAATGTTCTGTGCACCCTTCTGGAACCTCTTTGTTTGCAGTAAATGGGAAAGATTAGGAATTGATCCTACAACTCAACAACTGTGACTCAGAAGTTGCAGCAACCTTGCAGACTGATGCTTTCTAGGATCTTAGCTCACTCCTCCAAAAGTAGGCATTGGTATTTTAATGAAATGCTAGATAAAGTTTTGCTTTCTGTAGAAAGACCATCACAAGCTAAAGACAGAGTGTGAACAAGCACTGTGCAAGTTCCCAGTGCAAGCTTGTCAATGTAGCTTATTCCTGATTAGTAAAAGTTTGCATTTCAGCTCTTCTCATCAATGTAAATTGCTAGTATCCTCTGTTACTCCAAAGAAAAGCAATATTTAATGTACTAAATCTGTATCTCCTTTCTTTCTGATCATCTCCAGAAGTTCCATCAAACTCTTAGTACTGACATTAAATAAATCCTCACATAGAATCACATGGATACCACAAATAATAAATTTGTTGTAAGTTGGGTTGTATTTGAAAAACAAATAAAGGTACAACTTTTCCTTTGAGGGCCTTCTGTTGTCTCTGAATGGTACAGTACATAGCAAAGAGGATGTTCTTCACTTCATAAAATAAATATTTAAATATCCAATGTATTTAAGAGAACATCCGCCATCTAAAGTGTCTGAACAATAACTTTTAACAATACAAAAGAGTTTTGTGGCTTTTTTCTTTTCCTGGTACAAAACCTGGTGAGGTTATTGGCCATTTCTGACATGAGCTGTCATACAAATTGCAGATCAATTTAATGAGTTTGTCTGCTTTCATATGAAAGTAAACTTTAATAGAATTTAGGCATTTCCAACTTTCAACACAAAAGTTATAGTGATTTTTTTGTTGTCTTGTGAATTAGTGAGAATTTTGTCCACTTTTGTGAAACAAAGATGCATCTTACACATTTTTTTCCACTGACTCATATTTGCTGAGTGCTCTAATTTCATCCTTATCTAGATGGGTATCTGTGTGCAGTTACTAATTGTTTCTTATAAATTCATTGGTGTACTTCAGCTGAGAAGGCAATTCAATATTTTTCATGATTGACACATTCTATAGATTTATTTACCCCATATTGTTTGTTCTTTTTCTTTAATAAATTATTTTAGAGCAGTCACTGCTGACCTAAATGCTTATCGCGTTTTTCTGCCCCATTTCTTTTATCAATGTGCCCACTTCATCCATTTGTGGTGCTTCATAAGGGTGTTTTTATAATAGCTTTTATATTTTATTACATTTATTTTTGTGATTGCTTTTTATCATTAATTACAATATTTTTTCATTATTATTACATTTTTTCAAATATGTCTTTTGTATTTCCTTTAAGCAGACGTACCAGGGGTAAGGTCACATTTTATGAAAAATATTTGTACAATCATTTGCCAATGATTGCTTTTGTTATTCCCACTATTATGCACATAACTTGCTACAGATGTTTATTAAAAAGGCACTAATACTTTCTTCCATACATGGGAAGATTAGATATATACATAAAAATATGTGGAAAAAAAAATCTAATTTATGTGCATCTGTGCTTGGTGTTTCTCAACCAGTTTGTACAGTTTTCCTGTATGTGAAAATATGGATGTTGCATGATATCTGGCTCACCACCTCCAAGAAAAATACATTGCACATCAAATAGTCTGCAACAAAAATATAGTAGTTTACAACCCGTGTCAACAAATAATGCCTTCCTTAGGGCATGAATGTCAGAGCTAGAGCATAGGCAGCTTTTTGTTCTGTAAAGCAAATGCTTTTAAGCATGTCTCACATCCATTTCTATATAATTAAGAGAAACAAAGCAACACAAAATTGTGAACATTATGAAATGCTAATTAAAAGTAATAGACACAAGATAACAAATCAGCAATTCAACACCATTTTTGTGCTTTGAACTAGTTGGTGTTGTCCCTCTAATTAATACTATGTCATGTTTTCATGCTTCATGTATCCAATTGCTGTGCCAAGTCTTCATCCATTCAACCACTTCCCTCAGGGGTTAACAATTTTAGTCTCAGTGTATTTTGAACGATAGTGTACATATTCTAAATTCAAACGGCATTTTCTTCTTGCTTTGAGTTCTATGTGAGCTATCTGCCTTTTTATTTTTAATGACCTATGATTTTTACTGAAACTATATAAATTTCTGAAATCTTATTTTGCTAAATCATTGAGCTAATTTTATTCGCATACTAGCAAGTGCTTTGGTCAGAGACATAAATATTTGCAGGCATACATGCAAAGTTGTTCTAACAGTGTTCCACCAGCTAGTAAAATATTTCCTTTCTTACACTGAAAACATAAACATTCTAGTTTTACATAAAGTGATGGAATCTTTGTCTGTCCATTAACCTGCATAAGAAGGTAAATGTTCAAGGGTTTATTCTCTCAATGAGATAAAAATATAACAATATGGAATATCACAAGACTATGAAAATAGGAATTTAAGCAGACAAATTACAGAGGGCAATGAGGACATAAGAGTCATTCTAGTACCAAATTGAATGTTATCTCAATAAGAGCATATGAATATAATGCCCTGCAGAAGAGAAAATTCTGATCCTCATACTCTTGCAAGGAAGCAAAAGCATGTTCAGTGTGATGTTTTCCCATGGGCAAACATCAACCCATGTTCAGCCAACCCCAGGAAAGCAGGGCTCCATCATGTGTAAAGGTGACTTGGAAAAACAAATGCCATCACTTTGGAAGGCCCTCTCTTTCTTCTTCTTCTTCCCCCTGCTTTGTATGCTGAGCAGGATGCTAAATGGTCTGGAATATACATCCCTTTGGTCAGCTGGGGGTCAGCTGTCCCAACTAAGTCTCCTTCCAACTTCTTTCACACCCCCAATCTATTCACTGGTTGGGTGGGGTAATATGCAGAAAAGGCCTTGACTCTGTGTAAGCACAGAAGTAACAAAATCATCCCTATGTTATCAGCACAAATTCAAAACATAGTCCCATGCTGGCTACTATGAAGAAAAATATCTCAGCCAAAATCAGCATATGATTCAAAAGTGGAAGGGAGTGCATAGTATAGTGAGCAATATCCAGCTGAGCAGCAATGCATCTTGTCTTGTTATGCTTTAGAAAGTTCAAAATAAAAGAAAAAGGCACCTGGAGAAAGGGGACAGGTAGATGTACAAGAGGAGGAAAGACAGTTGAGGGGAAAGAATCAGTAGAACTAGGACACCCAGAGGGAGAGTCTGGTCCACACAATTCTAGGCATCTCACCAATGAGAAATATCAAAGCAGACTTCCCTTTATACTCTATTGCATCAAGTCACCCAGTATTCCTGGCTTTTAAGGTGGTACTGTCAGATTGGAAAAAAATGTTAGGATGTATATGTCACTATATACTCTACTCCATGAATTCATGTGAACATCTATAAAAATATCTCTCTTTTTCTAAATACATACATGTATTTATATCTGTATATATACATTTATACAACTATGCATGCATAATCAGTTTTCTCTCAGCTTCTGTAGAGAGCTATTCCCATTATGAAAAGCATCTAAGATTAGAAAGGCACCTCTCTTTTACCATTAACTATGGTGAAGATAGATGACTAGTTTTAGGTAGATACTTAAGAATTTCATAGTTCAAATTAATTATAAGCATATAAACTGAATTCTGACTCTTAATTAGGCACATCTGTATTTTTACTTAACAGTTACAAAATAACAGTTCTAAATTTCTGCTCAGTAGCTAGGAATAATTGTTTAGGAATAATGAATTTGCACTGGGGTGAAATAGGAACCAGATTTCAGAAGCATAACTTTTCATTTCCATTCTTATACTGTTGTTCACAAATAGATTTCTTCTGTTTCATTAAAGTTGTTTCTGTATTAAAAGTGTAAAAAATCAGCTATAGTGGTTTTTGGAATTTTTTAGTGGAAATCAGATTAAGTTCTTGTATAGCTATTTTTTCCACTTAAATGTGTTTTTCTTTATTTTCTATTTGTGAAAGTCTAAGAGCGTATCTGCTATCATACACATTAAGAAATGACCCTACAAAAAAAGTCATCATAGCATAGGAAGAAGTACAGGCTACATGTAGTTGAAACTGGACCATGATAATACTGATATCAACTCTTCTGTACAATTAATCAAATTTTGTGATGATAAGTATGTTAGAAATCAGTTGTCAACTGATATAGATTTTCCAGTGAGTACATGTATAAATCATAGTTAAAAAGAAAAACTAAATGGAAACTGAGCAGAAATAACAAGACAAAACTTACTGCTTGAACTGACCAGTGCTACTACCACTTTTAAAAAATAAACAGCTGATAGTGAGGATTCTGCCTCCCACTCTTACACCTTTATATGGGATCCCCAGAGAGAGATGTGCCTTTTTCTGAGCACTGAAAGGGATAAGGAAGGGGTAAGTTTTTAGTGGCCTGACACAGACAACCTCGAAGAAAAAAAGGAAACAAAAAACAACAACAAATAATTCACATGCAGTGCCCAAAGGGCTCTCCCAAAGGCATTGGAAAGACTAAAATTCACTGACACTTTGCCTTGATGCTTAGCAGACAATGCTGTCCAGCTGTTGATGGCATAATGCAATAGGGAAAACAGTGTATTTCTGTTTAAGATTCACATATCTGCATTAGAGGGAAAACTTTATACTACAGTACTACTTTTGTATCAATATCTGGCATACGCAACTGAGTGCAATGCAGATAATTTCTAAACAGCTTTCAGTGTCCCATAGTCCACAGAGTGCAGTCTTGAAGCTGACAGTAATGCCAAATTCAGTCCCTAAAGCAGAAGAGTCTTGTATCTGCAGAAACCAGCCTGGCCTTTTGTAACTCAGATGTAACACCAGAAATGTACTAGATTAAATACGGTGCTGAATTTTTATTTTTTTTTTTTAATTATAAAAGAAAACAAATATTTTATCTGAAAAAAATAATGTGCTTGGCAGATTGAAGTACTTCATTTGAAGATGTTTTAAGCTAGAGCAGAGTTTTGAGGCAATGATATAAACCCATTTTGTCTTGGCTCTACTGCCCTATTGTATTGCCATCACCACTTTATCACATATAGATGCAGTAGCAAAACCTGGAGACCAGATGAAGCTAAATTGAAGATGAAATAAAAATAGGAGTGAATGATGGGTTGACATCCCTGCATTTCAACTGGTGGTAGCCTGTCAGAAAAGTGAATGCCACACCCTGACAGAAACAAAGTTTTTCTTTAGATTTGATTGTAATGCTTTTATGTTGGTTTATTTTTTAATAGCTTGCCATAAAAACCCAAGCTAAAAGAAATGTGTTATGCAAAGCCACAGAGACATCAAAACAAAATGGAAGCTGTTTATATAACAACTGCAGCAAAATTGAGAATGCATGTTGAGTCAAATGTACCAGAGCAGGAGACAATTCTTTTGTGTGTTCAGAGAGGCTTGAAAAATTTTTTGAGTTAAATGTTCAAGCATTTGCACAACAACAAATCATTCTAGATTTTAGAAATGTCTGAAGCTATTATTCTCAGTTCTGCCCCTCAAATTACCCCAAATTTTCTGTTTCATATATGCGCATCAGTGCCCTGCAAACTGAGAGGGACAAAAACAGGTTCATTTCCTACTATTTTTTTTAGTCTTTATTCTTTTCAGCCTCATTGCAACCGGATGGCCAAAAGTTAAATACAGTGGAAACCAAGAATAGAAGTTTCTGCAGACACTCTGTGACCCTTCATGCCTGTTAACTGGGTTTTCTCTTACCTGGTCACCAACTCTCAGACAAGCAGAAATCAAATTTGAGGATTTGGGTACATGCTTATCTTTACAGATTATCATAATCACCACTAACTTCTGCAATTTTTTTCTCAATTTCTTAGCTTTTTGTAGGTTGAGAAACAGTCTAACAGAGTCAATACTGCATTCAAAGTCACAATGGCTCAGGTAGAGGATTACTGCTAGAACTTGCAAATACTTATTTTACAAGTGGGGATTCACAACATAACAGTAGAAAAATGTAACCTGTTGGAAAATTATTGTATATACTTAACATCAAAAGGTAAATTTTCATGAGTGCTTCCCAAAGAGCTACAAAGATACAGAACTGAAAATACTTTTCTTAACCCTCATCTCTTCTTCTCATTTAAATCTACTTTTGCCTGGAGTTTTATTTGTATTCTACATTTTAAAATTCCTGGGAAGAGATTTCATCCCATCAGCACTACATACACACTGGTAATCTGACTAGCAAAAAAAGGAAATCAGTCATCTAGTCGTACCAGCAAACAGTTTAAAAATAAAGAATAGAGGATTCTGACAAAGATAAAAATAATAGGTCTTAGGAAAAAAAAAAAAAAAAAAGCCAAAAATA
>VXBB01023227.1:23263-77646 GCA_013399915.1 Illadopsis cleaveri
AAAAAAAAAAAAAAAAAAGCCAAAAATATCATCTTGTGGAATGAGGTGTTAAATTCAGTTAGGTTATTTAACCTTGGTTTTTGATGGTAGACTTGGCAGTCCATGGCACCACTGTGAACTCTTTCTCAATGTCATGGATTAGAAAGAGTTATCAGGAGCCTACTTCAGATGTCAAAGGGATCCCTTTCTCAAAGAGAGAGTCACCAATTATTCCCCATCTGATTCTGATTTTTTTTTCCTTCCTATAAGAGCTGCAAGTTATAGAGGATCTCCATTTCTAATAAGAATTTAAGCACTGTAAACCCTACTGTTTTCTTCAATCTAATTTGGTTTTTAAACAGTTTGGAAAATTTTTATATTTTAGTCAATATATTTGGGTTTAAGTTAACCTTGCAGACATCTTGCATACACATACATTTCCTTCTCATCTCTCCAAGGAAAACTCCTCGCAAAATCACATCCTAACTGTATAACTGAGACAAATTCTTTACCATTGAAATATGGGTATTCTGACGAACCAGCTAAGTCATGACTTCTGACAGATAAACTGAGCCTGTAGATCCATTTATTGGTAAAGGATGGAACTATTGAGAAAACTGTCATAGAGAAAAAATGCAACTTGTGACAGACTCATCTTGTGGGCATCCCCATCTCCAGCAGAGCCATCTCTGCTTTTTATTTTCAGCTATTTCCTTTTTGGCATTTCCAAGTGCATTATTTTATCACTAGCAAGGGTCTTCAGCTTTTTCCAACATATGGATCATATTTTCCGAAAGTGATTGTCTAATGGATACTTTCCTTATCTGTGATCAATTATAGCCTTAGGACAACAAGTTCCTTACAGGGAAAAAGAGGTTAACCAAGATCATATGCAATTGAGGTATAGGTGTTTTATCCTTATAGAACCAGTTAACCATACTGTCTGATTCTGTTCATTATTTAATCTCTCATTCCTGCCTGCTCTACTTCCTTCTCTTTGCTTGCTTCTCAAATCCTCAATCTGCACCATCTAATCTCTGTCTCCCTTTCATTCTTAGTGTCTTTTGTGTTTTTTTTCTCCAGTTGCAGAAGTGGAATAAAAATACCTTTTCTTTCTCCTCTCTATTATTTCATCTGTGTTATGCCAGAACTTCTGATAAATAAAATACCTGGAGGAAAAAAGGCTTAAAGGAGGCCTTCTTGCTGTGCAGTTCTCTGGATAAATATGCTTTAGAATGCTTTTTCTCTGAGTGTTTATATAAAGATAATTTATTATGTTATTAGGGAAACAAAGCCATCAAACCTGCATTTTTGTTACTCTCAGTGATTTTAGCTACTTACTGTAGGTAAGTACTATGGCAACTCCTAGTATATAACTAAGTAATTCAAGGTAAATAAAGTAACGATTCTCTCGCAGTTTAAAATGAGATTATCCCGACTTCAAATCAGAGTAGGAGTCTATCTCAGATGCTTTGGAGGAAATAATCTCTCCTCACTGGTACTCTGGGGAGACATGTCAGAGTAGCTCTGTAAGCTAGTCACTAGGTTCACAGAACAGGTTCTGCCCAAGGCATGCACAAGCTCATGGGTCAGGCCCTGGAGCTATGGGTTGCGCACAGTATGAAAGCAAAAGTATGAAAGCAGAAGGATGTACCACATGTCAGTTCTTCCATCCTAAGGAAAGGGTTATCATATAGACTCACAGACTATGAAAATGAGGTGAGCACAAAGGATTTCATAACACAGTACAGAGCTCTGCTTCAGAAAAAATCCCCAATGGTTTTGCTATGGATTTGTCAGAGGGTGATCATGGCTAAAAAAGATCTAAACCAAGCAGAAAAGTTATCTGGCAAACCCATTGCAGAGGAATACTAAGCAACATACTTAGTTTCAAGCACTGAAACAATTGAGGTGAGAATGATGTAGAATTTTTTGTTGCATACCCAACCCAGCTGTGTGGTACCTGTAGAGAGGGCCTGATGTGTTTTCATCACGGCACTCTCCTCACACTTGCTCTGCAAACTCTAGCCTCAAGGCCTGTCCCTTGGAGCTCAAGCATTGAGCTGCACCTTTTCTTTGAACAAAAAGACTTAAAAAACTGTAAAGAAAGTGTCCAGTGTATCTCATGGACAATAAAAGATAAAAAAATATGTTAGAACAATTACTATGTATAGATTGATATTTACAGAATATTTTTATTCAATAATTAGGCTGCATTTGTGCTATTAAAACCGCTATTAAAATATTATATTTTTATATAAAATCATGCTTTTTCACCTAATTTAATTGTATTTGAGTAGACAAGGAACAATAGATTGTTGACAATTTTAATTCAAAGAAAACTTCTTTTCCATAGCCACTGTATGCCAGCTCATTTGTATCCCTTCCCACTCATTTGTAACACAGTATGATACCGTGTCCTGGGAAATAGTTATATACAACATGATACAGCAGAATATATTTCATAAGAGTATTGGACAAAATTTTGTCCTCACCACTTCAGTCATGGGTAAATAAAAGAAAAATTTCATCTGGTGTGTCTGTCATTGTGATCAATGTCATATTAATCACATCACGAGCATTATATTTAATTTGGCTTCGACCCTAAAGGGCTTTCGTTTCCCTTTTCCTTTCGTTAGTTGTGTGGTTGAAGGTCATAAAGTATTCCTATTTCTAGCTGTGTTTGCTTTGTGTGGAAGCAAAGGCTCTGAGGTGGCTCTGAAATCTGCCATATGCATTGTGATCACATCCAACAGAGTTATGACTCCACAGACTTGTCCATCGAGCACAGGCTGCAGTATCTAGAAAGGGATGCTGATTAAAATCCCATTATAGGTACACCCCTGGATGAACAAGGGATGCAAGACAAGAAAATTCACGTCTGTAGTTTCCCACTGAAAGAATACTTTGTATAATACTGGAAACTGAAAATACTATTTTATAAAGTGGACAGAATGTGTAGAAAGTGTGATTTAAAACTACATAGTCACAGGAAGGTTTTAGTTGAAAAAGACCTGTAAGTCATCAAATCCAGCCACTAACAACACTTTCAAGCCCTTAGCACCATATCTACGCATCTTTTTAATACATTTAGGGTTGATGATTCCACTTCTTCCCTGGGAAGCTTGTTTCAATGCTTGATAATCCCTTCAGTGAAGAAATTTTTCCTTATATGTAATCTAAACCAACCCTGGCACAAGCTGAGTATGTTTTTTCTTGTTCCATTACTTCTTACTTATGAGAAGCAAAAACACTCACCTCACTTCAACCTCCTTTCAGGAAGTTGTGGAGAGAGATAAGGTCTCCTGTCAGCCTCCTTTTCTACAGACTAATTTACAGTCTGTCGTAAATCAGGAGAATTTTGTCCAGGAGAATATTTAGCTTCTCATCCTTCTGCAACACACAGAATTTCATATATTTAATATTGTACACATAACAAAAATTACATTTGTCTACTCTTTTTCAGAAAGGAATTGGGTTTTTTGATCCAGAACTAAAAAAGTTGGAGATCTCACCTTTTGAGTTTATTCTGTGTGAGCCTCTTCAAAAGCAGCCTCTTCAAGATTCTCTTGGGAGACTTCTCTACAGGGATAAGAACAGTTCAAAACTCTCTGAGAACTCCAGGAAGACAGAGGTGTTCCTAAGGAAAGTCTATCAGCATCCTTTGACAAGTGAGGGAAACTAAGTTGTCCTAGGCCATATCTACCTAAATGTTGTACAGTGCTTTCTAGTTTGGGACATTTTGGTCACAACATTCATCCTGAAATATGGGAGTTGTGTTCTTTCTCAGAATATGGTGACTCATGTCATTACAGCATCCATAGATGGGGAAAAGCAAAGATAAATACATCTCCATTCAGGGATAATGGCGTAATGGTTTAGTGATATGGATTCAGTTCTGGCCCCATATACTGTGATTCCTCTCTCAGGTGTACTTTCAGACAAACACAGGAATTAAAGCACTGTGTCTTGCAGTGCAGCAGTTACAAGAAATAGGGTTGAAAAATATAAGTTAATTACCTGGTCAAGAATGGATGCAGCATGAAGGAAGTTATGGCAATGAATACTTGAGAGAAAACAACAAAAACCAGGAGCCTAGACCAGACTCTATATCAACAGCATCTACATAAAACATCAGACCTCTTACAAGTCCACAGACACTTCCTTTCCTAGAAGAGCAAGCCAAACCTCTGGGTGGTGCTTTCATAAAGGGAATAGATGAGCACACACAATAGTTGAACAATATCCTCATGACTGGACACTCAAGAGAGAAAGATTTCACCAGTAGGAAAGATCAGCAATGGAGTACCTTTTTCTTGTCATTTAATTGGCAAGATAGACCACAGGTGATACCTTTTAATATTATTAATTTCTATTAATATTTATAAATTTGCTTTTGTTTTACTATATGATCCTTTCTTCCTATAAGAGGCTGGGGTTTTTTTGAATGGGTAAAGAAATATTTTCTCTCTTGGAAAAACAAACAAAACAAAATAATACATAAACCCAACAACCATCCAAAAAACAGTAAAAACCCCAACAAACAAACAAACACAAAACAAGGAGAAAATCCACAAAAACTTAAACAAAAACAAAAAACACAAACAAACAAAACCACAACGACATACACAGATAGAAAACAAGGGCTTCTCTGACATCTTACTTCTGGTGAGAACAGAGGCTTCTATTACTGAAGTTTTTCTATTACAGACTCCCTGAAAGAGGCATTTTGGAATTGAAAAACCCATGTTGGAATTATCAAAAAGATTTGATTTTTTTTTTCCAATATTTTGTGTAGCTTACCTTCAGGCTTTGGATCTTGTTAAGAATTTCTCTTCTAATCGAAAGAACCCCTTGATATTTCAAATTGTCCATTTGTGTAAAAATTTATAAAGAAGGATGTGACTGCTTTTAAGCAGGAATACACCTATTTCACGCACAAGATTAACTTCCAGGTTGGTGGCCTGAGGAGACATTTTATGTTAATTTTAAACTTAAACTACACAGAAAGCTCTTACAGAGTCAACCTGCAATAATTAGATGAGGGATCTTGAGATGGCCACACAGATCTGTGTCCTGTTCCACATTAAATTGCTGCTGTCATAAAGGTAGACTTGAGATTTCCCTACTTCCAGCAGCTTGTTCCTGTTTTCTCACTGCTATTTGCCATTCTTTCAGTAATATCAGTATCACTTTTTGTGGCACTGAAATATAACTGGAACCATTTTAGTACCCTTTGTTAAAAACAACCAACCAAACAAACAAAAAAAAACAACAAACAAACAAAACCCCAAGGCCAGGGATTAGCATAAGTATGAGTATGTGGGGACAGGCATAAATCTCATAAACTAAATCAAATTCCAAAAGCAGTATTATATTTAGTGGCATCCTAAGACGTAGATTCATGTTCCAGCAGCACTAAAGATTCCAGGATAACATTGTCACCTCAGCGTCACTATTTCGGACACACAAAGAATGAGGCAGGCAGCAGCAGGTTAAGGGAAAGCTCCTCTACTTTAATTATCTGACTCCATTCTTACATACATTTGTACAACAGGCAAGAGATTGGCTACACAGATCGCCACCTCTTTGACCTGGATGGTGAACATCACCATCAAGCACAGTTCTCCTCCCAGAGGAGAGCTATGTAAACAATCTAAAAATATACATTGTTTTCATGAAGCTGCGTGAGAAACTGTGGTACAAGATTTCAAACACTCAAAAGCAAAAAAAATGAGAGCAACAACCTCAACTCTTCAAATTTTCCATTTATACACATTTACTATCAGAAGTGAAGAAAGAAAAAAAAAAAAGTACATTATTGCAGGTAGTGCACTGTTCTGTTGTGGTGAGTTGACATGGGCTGCCATTTTTGCAGTGTGTTTCCCCCAAAGTGGCACTCTCTTGGCTGAGGGCCTTAGCCATGCCCTGTGCTCTGCTGGCCTTGGCTGGACTTGCCTAGGTCTGGCACCAGACAGCCCCGGTCTGTCTCCACAGAGGCCACCCCTGCAGCCCCTTTGCTGCCAACATTTTGTCACCAACAGATAATGCTGTTACCCATAAGCTAGTGGAAGAAGAAAAAAACCAAAAAACAAAAAAACACAAAAAACCCCACCAAAACAAAAGAGGAATAAAAGAAAAGACAAAGATATGAAAAAAATTGGTTGGGAGGGATTTACTTTGTTATTACAAATTGATGCTTTGTACTATACTGTCAAAAATAGATAAAATAGTGAATTGAGTGTAAAGATTTGACAGGTCCAGAGGTTTGGAGTTATTTCACTTATTTTTTCACTCCATCTTGTAAGTAATGTCCCTTCTTTTGTCTCTTGTCCAGTGCTAATACACCATTGATTCCTCATAAAAAGGATTCCTTTTCTTATTACAAGCTTTAATTGGCTTTAGGCAGAATTGTGCTCCCCGTCCTATGTAATTCTGGCTTGTGTTAGCTGGTGGGTATGGATCTCAGAGAGCCACTGCATGGTCTGTGCTCTAACAGTCATTAGCAGAAATAGTAAATTTGGCTTTTGCAAGTAAATTCTGCCTCCTGGTTGCAATAGGCACTGTTACTTAAATGCAATCACAAGACTAGAGAAATAAGGACTAGGACAGTTTCTCTGCACCTTGCAAGATAAGTTGCATATTAATTATTTACAGTAGAATAGAATTAACCTCTTTCAGTTACTAAACTCCAGATATTATAACTCTTCAAATAACCTGGGGTAAGTTGAAGACTTTATATAAGGAAAAAGGCCTTATGAAGGCCAGCCTGGGTGGGACTTTGAGCAGCCCCATCCAGTGGTCACATCATTGCCCATGGCAGAGGTGTTAGAACTAATAGATCTTTAGGGTCCCTTCCAACCCAAATGATTCTATGACTATATGATTCAATGACAGCAATAAAGTGTCTGCCACGTATAATTTGGATTTTTTTTTTCTCATTTTCTAGACTTTAAATATAAGCCTTAGCTTTGCAAAAACATCTTCCTCCTGCTTTTAATGTGTATTGCATTTCCAATTCCTTTTACCATAAAAATAAATTTGGCATTACACAGCTCTTCTTTTCACCTTTATGGATCAATTAGGTTATGCCTCTTCTGTGTTCCCAGACAAGTGCCAGGGAAGCAATTTCCAAGCAAACACAGTAGTTAAGAATGCTTGGCATTTTCCCCAGGTATTGCTAAAAAGATAGATACAGAGGACCTTAAGAGAGATGAAGCAGGGTTAAATCTTATCTGCCTACAATGAAATATTTTGAAGATACTGAGGAGGAAAAATTGGCATTAGAAATTTAGTATTCATTATTCTCGTGATGAATTAGGTAAAAAATAATAAAAATACAAAGACTTCCTGTACCGTAGAACAAATCAACTAATCAGAAAAATCCCAGAGGTGAAACAAAGATAATAACTGATTCTAATCTACTCCAGTATTTTCTAGGACCAACAAAAAAGAGGCTTAAGCCTGGCCAATATTAACATTTGAACTGCAAGAGTTGGCCAATTTAATACACTTAAGACTATTTATTAAAGCTGTATGGAGTTTTTCGGTGAAATTTATGAAATACATGTATTGCCCAAGCTGTAGTTCCATTCCAATGATTATTTAATTATCCATACAGAAAGGAACAAGCTAGTATAAATGAAGAGAGGATACTTACCCTCACAGCTAGTAAAAATCTGCTATGGTGTTCACTGGGCTATGGAAAAAAATGCAGAAAAAATATCTTTCACTTTTATTTCTCACAGTATAGATAAATAATCAGATCCTCTGATTACTTGAAATGTCAAGGTGAGTTTCTCTTTCACAGTAAAATCCACCCTGCACTGGAAGAGTTTCATGAATTTGCATTTCCTAATGGAAGCCTTTTTCACTGTGAAAGTGATAGTGTATTTTAGTTCAGAGCATTAAGCAAAAACATGTGACTTGCAGCATCAAGGACTATTCATAAAGAATACATCAGTTGTTTGTGGAATGCCTCAGCATTTACAGCACTAGCCTGGGTTTTGGATTCCTACTCTACTTCATATATTATCGGCACTGTGTTTCTCAGAAAAGCTCTTAAGGAGTATTTATGTGCCTGACTCCTAAATCCAGCCTTTCTGGATCCATTTACTAAACTATTCAGAGCTTCTCAGGGCAACTTCAAGAGGAAAATAACTTCATGTTTTAACTTGTCAATGCCAGAGTGCCCTCCAGCCTAGTTTGAGTTAATTCCCTCTGGAAGGTCTCACTCAGCTGGTACCCCTGAGAGCATATTCCCAATAACCCAATCACTCTGGATTTATTGAAGATTGACAATACCAGCCAGACTTCCAGAAATTATATAGTAAGAGATGTTTTCAACTCATTCACTTCTTAGTGGGTACTAGTGATCTATACCCCACCACATTCAGCAGGTAGATTTATCTCCAATATAGAAAAGAAAAGAACCAGTGTAAAAGGGCTTCTTTCAGAGCAGCTTTCAATTAGGTAGGAACAGCCTGAACACAATCACTGGGAGAGCATGGAGCAGGCTGTGTTTGACAAGGGTTGTAGCAGCTGTTGGGAGTCAGGAATTGGGAAGGATTGCATCAGGTGGATTGTCCTCAGTTTTGGGGGTATTTGTAAGACTGCTCGGGGGAAAGCGTGGCCTGGAACGATTATGCCTAATGCTAAGCCAGAGAAATCCTCTCTTCACGCCACTGCACTGGAGTGTCCTTAGGGGCTGCATTAAGAACTGACTGTGTCTGGGTAATTTATAGATGTAGTTTGGTGTGACCTTAATACCAACAGAGAACTAGAATATGCAATCTAATTTAATTTTGAGTCTTGTACAGACTTCGCTGTAGACAAAGAAGTGTAGTATTTAGCTGGCAAATGAGGCCTAAACCTGTGGAAAATCAAGTCAGTGAATTTCTTAATGACATTTTCCAGTTCCCCAGTGACCTTTATCTGATAAAAGCACTTTACAAAAACATAACATTTCTTACAACCAAAATTAGTTGGAAGATTATGTTATTTTGTTTCTTTCCCCATGGAAAATGCTGGCTTCTCTGAAAAATTAAAAGCTCAAAAACCTCCTGACTAAAACTTTTTCCTTGAAACAAAAACTCTAGGTTCAAAGACACTGCTATAGATTTTTGGTGTAGTCATATCTGCAATCCCTCATTCTCCAGTTCTGTTGTGTGGACTGTGCTGGGTGTGAAAACTGTATCTTCTGTTATGCTCCAAGTTCTCCACTTCCTCAGAATAAAGCTCTAGGAGATTCTTGGCCGTCTCTGACTGTCCTGTTTAAGAACAGAAGTGATGAATCATGTGTGAAGCCACTATTTCATACTCAGAACCACTTTTCATTTTCACATGAGCACAGCTTCAAGTACTTAAATTTAAGTTATTAGAAAAATTCCTTTTATAGTTGGATACCAGTGGTAGTACTCAACAGGATTTTAGTGACTCACCCTAAATACCTCCAGAGCATCCCTGAGGAAAGTGAGGCAGTTTTATAAAACATACTATGTATGTTTCTTGGCTGATTATTATAGCATTTAATCCTTCGGCTCTGAGGGAATGAGGTGCAAGGATTGCCATGAACTACCTTTTTATGTGACAAAGGTCTGCCAGCCCAATCTCTCACTTTTACCACTTTGCCACTTATGGATGTATAGTCTGGTTTATGTCTGACCCATGGGATTTTTGTCCAAGATCACTGCAACTCAGCAGTGAAGATAGAAATAGCCTCACCACACTTATCAAACACAGACATTCCACCATGTACATTTAAAGATTGCTCGTGTGTTTTGTGTAATCAAATGAAATAAAACAATAAAAAATTAGCAATGCAGAATTCAAAAACGCTGATAAATAAATTATAGAATATAACTGAATGGGACTCATCAGTCAGAAGGAACATACAACGATCATCTAGTCCAACTGACTGACCAATTCAGGGCTGACCAAAAATTAAAATATTTTATTAAAGGCATTGTCCAAATGACTCTTAAACACTTGGCTGGCTTGGGGCATTGACCATCTCTCTAGGAACTGGGTCTGGCTACCCTTTTGGTAAAGAAACGTTTCCTAATGTTCCATCTGAATCTCTCTTAATGCAGCTTTGAACAATTCCCATGCATTTTATCACTGGATACCAGGGAGAAAGGATCAGCTCCTCCTCTCCACTTCCTCTCCTCAGAAAGCTGTAGACAGCAAGCAGGTTACCCTCAGCCTTGTTTTCTCCAAACTAGACAAGCCCAAAGTTTTCAGCTGCTCCTCACAGAACATTTGTTCCACTCCTTTTACTTGCCTTGTTGCCATCTTATGGGCACATTCACGGACCTTCACATCCTTGTTAAAATGTGGGACCCGGAACTGCACGAAGCATTCAAACTGTGTGCTCTGACATTACTAGAATTTCTAGTATCTGAAAAAAACACCTCGACAACAAAATTGAAGGAATCAGTACAAAAGTTATTTAAAGACCACAAAAAGGCTGATGAAAGATATTAAAAGAATGAGCATAACTGAAGAGATGACAAAACACAGTAGAAAACACAGTGATCTGCTAGGAAATGAAAGGAAAATTACAGAAGAGGTTAAGATAAATAACAAAGGGTTGGTTTCTTTTTCTTCAAGAACATATTGAGCAAGAGGTCATTGAAAGAATTCTAAGAGCCAGCCTGGGTAATTCACTGACTGAAGAGACAGACATAGCTAAAGTAAAATCAAATGAATTCTTTGCCTCTGTGTTCACAAATAAGGTTTTGGGATGGATGTCAGAAATAGACATAAATTTCCCAGGAGAGGAAGAAAAAATATCGAAGGAGGTACCATTCAGCCAGAATAGGTGATCAAGGAATTAGAACATCTGAAGCACAACAGATCTCCAAGACCTGGAAATATTCCCTAGACATTTCTAAAAAGAGTTGCAAAATAATGGGAGAAACATTTCCAGACGGAGCTGAAATCTTTTTGAAAACAAGGACAACACGACTAGACTATATGAACAAATACAATTTGGACTAAATAAGGACAAAGCCTGCTTCATTCTGCTCCAGTGAGTGTGGAAAGTGCAATCACAGCGAAATCAGCATGGTATTCCCACAGCATAAACTCTCCGAAACCACTGTGGAAAGGAATTTACTCACTCAGAATACAAAAACCATTTGAATTATTTTAAGGTTTTTTATTTCTTTGTGTTTAGGAGGAGTTATGCATTCCAAGTCTGTAAGACTTACTGAGCATAGAATTCAACTGACCAAAGGGAGATTTCTTCACTTGCACTGGTTTCTTACTTCTCAGTAAATCTTTTATTCAAACATGAAGGCAGAGTGTGTTAATCAGACCATGCTTTAGCTGTATCTGTCTCTTCAACCAGTAAGTTGCATCTTAGGTAGCTGCTGTGTCTGAAATAGTCTATCTTGTAGTCAGTGAAGAAAAAAACAGGCACGTCCAGGGCTTGAGTCCAGTCCACCTGGAGCAGACAGCTAAAATTGGCTAGTTGGAGCACACCTGAGGAGTGTGTCTAGTTCTCTTATTTGTCACTGAATAAATTTGCAAATAGTAGCTCACACATATATATTCACATCATAGATGTCAGAAAGTGGGTAAGATAATTCCTGCTGAAAAAAATTTTGAAGCTATAAAGTGTTTCATGGGCAAATGTTAATTCAGCCAAAAGCTATTCCTCTATTCTTAGATCTTGCTGATGTGGTCCTTCACCCTATTCTATCTAGGCTGTGAAAAATCATAAATTTCATACTTAAAAATGATACTAGCACGTAAGAAAATATTATTCCACGGAAGCAACTTCTCATCACAGATGAGAACTGTTAGAAGGGGAATCAGTGACAATGTCTATTTCAGCCATTTTGTTCCTGTCTGGTAACACATTTGGATGTTGGTCATTATCAGCATGGTACTATATTTTAGAACATTGTCTAGCAGCTTTTTGGAACAATTCACAATTGATTTACCTTCAATGTCTACAAATGCCCCTGAACTCATGTATACAGATAGCCAGAAAAATCAGACGACCAGACACATCATGGAAAATTACACTTAAACAGTGACAATGCTGTTTCATTTGGATAGAGGTATTGGTGCAGACTATGTTTGGTTCTCATTTTATTTGAACCAGCTTGAGCAGTGTCTTTGGAATGCAACAATGAGAACATCCCCTTTTGTTATGCAGCACAAGCTGGCATCTGCTGTGCTTGCGAACTCCAGAAGGGTCACTGTTATTGGGTCACTCCAAAGGGCATATTCAATGACAAGAACAAAGGCAAAATCCAGATTATAGTGGACAAAGTTGGGAGAGTGAAGACAAAGCAGTGGGAGTCAGCAGCCAGTGTCTCTTTCTTTTGCCCCTCTCCTGCAGTTTCCTTTTTTATGTTTTCTGAGCTGTGTATTCACCCTGATGGCTTTTCACTTCAGCCACTCTATTAAAAGGTTCTCCATTGTTCATCTTCTGTATGGAAGTGAGTGGAAAAGGATTTCCATGCTCTATAGCTCACACTGCATCACTTCTGTGTGTGCCCCAAAGATCAATGTACCACAAATCTGCATAATTATGTCCTCTTTGACAGTAGGTTAGGGAGACAAGGCAGGCTTTCCTTGTCTCAGAGGAGCAGCTTGAGTGCAGCACACCACAAGCATGGAGACAACTGCAGGTTGTGCATGTATTTTTCACGTACAAAATAAAATATGCAAATCAGATTTTACCTGATGTGCCACCAAAGGAAAGAGAAAAAACTTCAGAGACAAACAAACAAAAAAATCACAGTCATGTTTTTCGTGAAATCCTATACTCGCACCCTCTGTTGTTTCAGAAATTTAAAAAAACAAATCTGTAGTTTTTACTTTTGTGAAAGCTGTCTTTTTTCTTTTCTGTATTTAAAATTTTCTCTAGCAGATTCAAAATTAGAAAGGAAAGGGAACAGATATATAGAGGAAACTATTGTTTTTCTTCGATACCTCTTTTCAAAAATACAGATAAAGGAAGGATTTAACTCTAAGCTGTCACAATAAAATGCTACAAAAAGCTCAGAAACAGGATATCCATATTGATAGGAAGGGCAGTACAGCCAAGAAGTATATCTCCATAGAATCCTGAAAGTACAATTTCCTTGTTGTTGCTAGCATTTACCTCTGAAATATTTTTTTTAAAAAGTAAGTTTGTTGAATTGCCTTCAAATAGAAGCTGAAAGGTAAATACCCTAAGTATAGTCAGTCTTAAGGCAGAAAAATGATGCAATAAATGAGAGTTTAAAATACTCAGATTCCTTCAAGTACTTGCAGTGTCAATTCATCCACTATCCCTCTCAAGTACCGCTGAGTTTCATGTAGCATGGGACAACAGAACCCTGGCATGAAACCCCAACAGCTCATGGTTTCTCTTCATGAACACTGGGCAAGCAAGGGGATTTTTCATAAGCAAAAGATTTTCAGTTTGCTAAAATTTTCTATCCTACCCGTCTTCTCTCATAGACTGGATGTCATTTCCTGTTTAGTTAGGAATCAGTCTTCATCTTTTGCATGTGGAGACAAGTTTTGTGGATTCTCCAACTGCAGAGAGTTCAAATAAAATGTAACTGAAAGCCTGCATCCTCATCGCTTTTCCTCCATCTCTCCTTATGCAGCAAAAGTATCCTATCCTCACTTAAGTCAATCACAAAAGTCCTTGTTGACATCACAGAGGTGTGGTTTTGCCCTTTGAAAATATGAAAGTGCATGAAAATCACTCTACATTTCTACTATTCATCTCTCATTATATAAAAATAGATACTAATAGATATTTCTTATCATTGACTTAGAGAATAATCTCATGTCACCTTTTGCAGGCTTTAGTTGGTAGCACTAGAGCGTTGATTTTTTTCCAGCTGTTGCAGCTATTCATGATTTTGGTACTGGAAATCAAAGAGGAAATGTTTCTGGTAAATGTAATAAATAAAGGTAATGGTGCAAAGCTGTGAGAGGGTGCTAACATCAGTCTTGAGGAATGCACACCAGCAAAAAAACACTTGAAAAATCAATAGAAAGGTCTCACCTTTCTTCAGACATCTAAGTGAGCAATACTTTGAAGGGAAAGAGCATAATTTGGAAAAGTCACTGTGATGGTCCTGAGGCTCTTTCAAGAGGGGATATAAAACAATACACCTTATTCTGAGCAAAGTTTTCAAAATGCAAAGGCCTTTTCCTATTTTCTGCTGCTTGCAGAGTCATGTTGAAGCACTTACAGCAAATGTCTGATGGATTTTGCAGTCAGAGTCTGCCGTGAGTTCATATATTTTTAGCAAAATACACTGTTGATAGCAAACTGTGCATAAACTATTACAAAGTAATTTGTCACTGTGAGTGACTGCTGTCTATTCCCTCACAATATTATGTTTGGGGTTTTTTTTGGTTTTAATTGTAACAACAATAATGTGAGAAGTTTACACAACAATTTAGCCTACATAATAAACAATTTTATTGGCTTTTTATCATTTTGGTTGTAAATGATTTTTCCTTGTCTCTCAAATTTACACATTTGTTAAAAGGTATTTGTGAGACTGGGGCTGATGCTACACCACTGAGCAGTGAGGTGAAGTGGGACAACTCACAGTGAATCTTAGCTTCATTGGGAAAATGTTATACAAAATATTTTGCAAATGTAAGTTCAGAACACCCCAATTTTTAATTTTTAGCCACTTATGGCAGAAAAAAAAAATAAAAGGGTTCAGGCATCAGATTTCCTAAGAAATCAAGTGGAATGGAAAGATTGGTGTTGAAATACCTTTAAGTCTTTGTGCAGAAGATTTTAAGAAAAATTAGTGAACAAGAGGACCATAAAAAGCAATTAAACATGTTTTTACAGCGCTTTCTCTCTCAGTTAATTTGTCCTGGTTTTTTCCATCTTCTGCGGGTTTTTTCCCCTTTTCTTTCATAATGTATCTTACAATCTTCAAATCCTTATGTCAAACCTAAAGTATTCAGTAGGGATCCTACCAAATTGACTCCTGTAGGATTTGAGATTTGACAATCCTTAAATTATATTCTCTCACAGCATTCTGTTATGGGAGAAAGATATATTTTGCATTTCTGACATGGAAAACTAAAGCATTGAGAATTGAAGGATATCATGGGAGGAGTGGGAGCTTCAGACAAGCCCTGCCTTAGCCTTGGATTTTGGCAACAGTTTGAATTTATAAAATCACTATGGCCTGCAAGTTCTTATGATGGCAAATCAGGACTACTTACAAAACTGAATTTGTAGTAAACAGTCAAGAGCCAACAGATTAAAGACCTTAATCTGAATTACTCACTACACAGTATAAAACTAAACATAAAACAGTGCATGACATTGAGGTACCAATATTAAAGCCAGTGCAAAAAATAGTATTGGTTGGGGGTCAGATTTAACTTACCACCAAAACCACAGTAACTCACACAGTCTTTTTTCTTAAACCCTGGGTGGTAACCCCATAGAAGGTATCCCGACCCACAGGAGAAACTTGACACATTACCAGGGAAGGTGTAGAAGATTTCTGCCTTGTGGAAGGTTGGCGTTGCCTGTAGTCTTAAAGTGAGGTGTCTGCTGGTCAGAAATCCAGCTTATCTTTCCAGATCTCATTTCAGCAGTGAGATGTTTGTTGGCAGCTGGGAGATACCAGACCAGTGTTAACTCCATGGCACCAAAATAACTCACTATAAAACAGCTTGTCCTGTTTATCTCACCGGTAAGCAAGCAATAAATAAGCTCTTGGTGGGGCTTGAGATGCCCTGCTACAAATTAATAGACCAAAACCATAACTCAGGCATCTAACATCAAATACACATGCAATTTAGAAACCATCATCCCCAAGTCATTATCCTTAAGATTCCCGCTCAGAATATCTTGGAAATTCCCATATTTCAATGTTTCTTTACATTGTGACCTTAAAAAGTCTTCCTAGGCAACTAAAGCTGAATTGTAACACATGTACTTTAGGCACTCAAACTCTAACATTTTTGAGCACACAGCACCTAGACATTAAATAAAGCTGTTTAGAGACACCAGCCATTCTTTCCCATAAATTCCATGGGGAATTTGATCTTACAGATGTTCTAGTACCAA
The DNA here is from genome assembly GCA_013399915.1 of Illadopsis cleaveri. NCBI lineage: Eukaryota > Metazoa > Chordata > Aves > Passeriformes > Timaliidae > Illadopsis > Illadopsis cleaveri. Next base: position 39,315 of record VXBB01023227.1, read on the forward strand.
GACAAATGTGCATATTAAGCTTCTAGCATAGAGGACAGAACTTGAAAACAAACATACCTGGAAGATCAAAGACTATTTTAAATACTGATATGGTCAATTTTGTGATTGGGTTTATTTGGGTTTTTTTCCCCGAACTGGCTCTCAGATTTTTTTTTTTTTTTTCTGATCTTATTAGTTCATCTAGTTAGGGAATAAATAAATACAAATTATGAAGCGTTTAGTTAGGCTGATGAAGTTCAAGTATTTATATTTGTCAGTCCTTTTGTCAGTCAGAACAAGGTATATCTCAATATAGTTCCATTTTTTTTTAAAACTACAGTTTTAATTAGCTCAATAANCTCTTTAATTTTTTTTTTTTTTTTCTGATCTTATTAGTTCATCTAGTTAGGGAATAAATAAATACAAATTATGAAGCGTTTAGTTAGGCTGATGAAGTTCAAGTATTTATATTTGTCGGTCCTTTTGTCAGTTAGAACAAAGTATATCTCAATATAGTTCCATTTTTTTTTAAACTACAGTTTTAATTAGCTCAATAACTTTTATTATTTAAAGGAGTATGTCATGAGGTAGACATGAATGTTGGGGGTAGAGGGACAATATAATAGTAGAAGATCAATAGGATTTCAGAGACCTTTTTCCTCAGTGAGATGGTATCTATACATTATTTTCATTTTTTTTTTCTTTTCTCTCTCTCTCTTTCTCAGATGATCCTAAAGTCCCACATGCTATTACACATTAATTCCCACTTTGACAATTATGCCTTGAGAATGTGAACATGCCGTTCTGACTTCATTGGGTTTTTTCCTAGTGATATTAACTTACAACTACACAGGCAATAATAATGTTTCTTAAATTCTTCCACACTTTACGTATTTAACAACCTTTCTGAGTTAATAAGCCTGCACACTTATACCTCATAAAATCTGAATCAGAGCTAGAGTATGTGCCTGCTTTTGCTTTACTGAAATTTGGAGTTTTTCTGCTGGTTTCCACAAGAAAACAGGTTGAAGCCTAGCTGTGGATAAAAGAAATCATTCTTTAGCCAGTACATCTCAACCAGTCCATAATAACCTGTTGGGGTGAGAAAAGTTCAAGTCAAAAGCTGTTGATTTCCCTGGAGTCAATCAAAATGATAGATGCAGTGGTGGAAGATCACAGCTGACTGGGTTTAGTCCTCTCATCACTAGCTGCAGATGGCATGCAATTTAGGGATGCCCATTTGGTAAAATTTACCAGTTTCTCTTGAGATCACACATATGGGTTTGCATTTAAAAAACAATTGTATCAGGAGTAGCATTTTAAACAACAGATGTAAGTATTGACAGTGAAAGAATGCCCAAAAAAGCAGAATATATCCACACCAGAGAATGGAAAGAACATGTGTTATGCTTTACAGAACTCCATTTGACATTTTAACATAAAAAAAAAAAAAAAAAAAAAAAGAAAAAAAGAAAAAAAAAAGACAGAAAATGACTATAAAAATGTAAAAATGCAACACTAGCCAAACTTCATAAATTAGATACAAGATTTTCTTTACAGTTTATGGCCTTTGGACATTTGACTTTTTTTTTTTTTTCCCCCAGCTTTGTGTTTCAAAACCACAATCTCAAATCCTCACATAACAAAGAACTGGCTTCAAAAGAATTATGAGTTGGGCCAATGTCTTTGCTTGCTTTGAACTCTAGAGTTAACTAAAAGGAAGCACACAAACAGATTGTTTACTGTAATCTTTCCTTAATTCAGAGCAGAACTTTTTCTAGTGTTTAGACTTTGACCAAATGACTAGTGCAGAATTTCAGCCAGTTACATGACTAAAATAAAATAAAATACATTAATAATTAATCCTGCAAAGTTATGTTATCAGTAAAACAGCTGTCAGGGTAAATCAAGATACGAACTAAGACAGTTAAAGAAACAGTTATGTTCACTGTAAAGATCCACAAATATTAAAAAAAAAGAGAAAATCTCAATTTATATAACACAGCAACAAAATCACTTTTGCAAGTAATTTGATTTCCTTCTTTCTGTTTATGTAGTTATGGACATTTCCGGATGAGAAGCAGCTGTTTCTTCAACAATGTAGGCCATTAAGTCTCTCTATGCTAACACTACAAACGAGAAGATAACGTAACTATGAGGTTGCGTTTGAACATGTACCTTTCACAGTGATTGGCCTTCATTGGACACAAGTGTATGTATTATGCATTATTTTTCTCAGTCCCCTGATTCAAATAACCTGGGCTACAAGAAGACATGGTAATTATGACATCAGAAAGTAATATTCATAAGTTACATAACTTTAAAAAATGGTAGGATTTGGTTTGGTTTTATTTGTGAGGTAGGAAGATGGGAAATGAATGTTCTTCAGATTCAGTGAACGGAAAATTGTTTTTTACAAAGGAGAAAACAAAATTATCTCAGTGATGAAATATTTATAATACCATTATGAAAGGAAAACCATGAACAAGCAACAATAGGACCTTTAATATTCTATAATATGAAGGCAAATCAGTTGCTGTCATCCACTTCTTCTATGTTGTTATGTATATTTTGACCTAAAGCATTTTTACCTTAACCTATTGCATTGACAAACTGCTAACGACTTTTGAGCATGCTAAATCCTGTAAGTAGTCTTCATGTACCTAGGCAGAGACAAAAGCATTTCTGCGGCAAAAAACAAAAAAAAAGGAGAAATGTGTAAAAATCTAAGGACATAAAAAATGCTATTTATGAGTTTTCCTGGTTTTGTTGAGAAAGAGAAAAGAAGTGTTAAAAGAGCTTATGGCTCAAGTGTCAAAAACATAAGGGCTTCTTAATCTAATACAAACCAGATTCTGAGGACCATTACCATATAATCTGCACAATCAAGTTTAAAAAATATACTGTTTTGAGAGAACAAAAACATTAATTTAATCTCTGATTTCAGTTAGCTTCTTTTGTTGACTCTAAACAAATAAGTTTAGATCATAATATGTTGCTCTTTTTATCTTTTTTTTTTTCAGGTTTGGGGTTTTTTCCCCTTCTTAAATACCTTTGGCCAGATCTGCAGTTGGGAAGGATTGGAGGAGACAACACAACCAGTATCCAGAGCCTCAGGCTGGGTCACTCAATGTTGAGTCATCCTCAGACTGAGATAAAACCAAGTGTGTTATGCTATGCATAAGTCAGTGATAAGGAAGACAAACAGTGTAGAATAAGAAAGACACATTACAGTTAGTCAAAACTGTTAATAAATAAAGACTGCACATTTGAATTGACACAAAAAATAATACCATTTTATGAATTCTAGAACTTTGTAATATAGACAGCCTCATAATGATTAATCTATACTATTATTGCCTTTTTAATAAGCTGCTTAGGATCTTTTGCAAAATATGAAAAGGATTGATGTGCCAGTGAACTTCTGAGCCTTTTGTTGCTGAAGAATGATATAATCAAGGGAAACAAACTCATTGGAGGCACCAAGCAGTCTGGGAGTACCTCATAGGTCACAACAAATGGAGCATACCACAAACAAGGAAGGAGGATTTCTAGGCTTTAGAATCTTGCTAAAAATGCCTTTTGATACCTGTTAGAAATGTATTCAGTTATGTCCTGAAATACATGATTTCCATGTCAGAAAGGGAGGTCATTTTGAAATCAATACTGGAGGGAGACCTTGCAGGATAATTGAAGGAGCTGAAAGGAAGAGAAGCAGAAGAACAGTGAGAGCCTCTGTAAGCATCATTCACTACTTCAAGGTCAACATGAAAACTAAATTTGCCTGTCTATATCTAGCATGGTTCTGGTGCACAGCTGTTTGTGTTTATTTCCTGAAAGAACTGGAGTTACCAGTGGGATTATACACTACAATTGTACCATTGACTTCAGCTGAGGTTTTGTTCTACACTCTCAACTGGCCATATCCAAATGAGAACCCAAGTGCTTAAAGTGGGATAAACAAAGTTTAGATACTAAAAATACAACCACAATTCAGCTTGTATCTGATCTCATAGGTGACCCAATATCCACAGATACTCCACTGTTAGATGATCAACTCCCCTATTTGTCTAGGGACAGGGTCATCCTGCCTATATCACAATGAAAATTAGTCACCTAATTACTTCTTTATCCTCCTTATAAATTGGTGACATATAGATACCCACAGAAAACAAGTCAGAATCCTAAGCTTTAGATTCTCTGCACTAAAACTGATCACTTTTAAGTGTCTGGAAAATTCATCACACCTCAGAGCTGGTATTCAGATGTGATAGGTCTTTTCTATTATTTTCATATTAACGGTTCAATTCAGAACATGTAGGAGCATATCCCATTAGGATTGGTTTAATCCCAAAAGGTAGGGTCAGAGCTTCATCCTTAGTTTATAATGGGCTAATAGTAGTATCCCTCCTTTCCCTAAAAAGCAGGACACATGAGCTGAAATTCTTTCAAGTCTGGTAAGTTTCTATCACAATTCTGCCATGACCCAACCCAAGGTCCTTACCTAATGGGATATAGTCTTTCTGAAATATTGGTACAGACATTCTTACTGTCAACACTGATCAGGAAGAAATTCAAGATTCATTGGCACCGACAGTATTTATTATATGTCACTTACACCACCTCTTTTCATACAATTTTTTCCAACATGAGGCACCAGTAATATGAGGCTGCTTAGCATCTTTTCATTGATTAGATCAATATCAGCATCTAGACTATTGTAGCTCTCTCTGTTAAACCAGGTGAGAGATGTTTTAAGGGAAAAAAGGAACAAATTTGAAAATTGTTGGTGATAGGTGTAGCACAAATTATTTTTAATATTAAAGATAGACTAAGGGGATAAAACTGACAGAATTGGTTAAGAAATAGAAAACGTGAGGATTAAAAAAATGCCAGCGCATTAACAGAGAGGTGCTCCAAGGTTTCACATTAAACTCCATGTTTATTAATACATTCTGTTAATGATCTGAAAGAGAAGATTGTGCAGTAAGGCAGAAAGATTACACAAAATTGTCAGTAAAGACCAGAAGGTACTGCAAAAATCATTAGCAAAGGAAAAACACGAGATATCCAGTTTTAGGCTTCCTGGTTTCACAGATGATAATTGCTCCAAAACTACCTAAATCTATTGGAAGTAGGAAGAATGTGCTGCAGTGCATTTCCATGGCTTGGGATCTCTTTGTGCCCCAGCTGGAACACAGAAACTCTTCAGACTTAGGAAAGTTTGGAAATAAGTCAATGAAATGCTTGCATCAAAAATGTCACCAAGCTATTTGGAGGAACAGTGTGATAATAATTAATGTGGTAAAAGCTAAGAAGTCTTTCCATAAATCAGTAGTGTGGTCTTAATTCTAGCAAGTGTTGTACAAATTAGCACCAATCAGAAAGATTTTTTGGGCATTAAAGCATGTAGAAGAAAAGCAGCAATATCGAGAATTCAGAAAAAAAAAAATCTAAAAAAGAAAGGTAAGTTTGGCAGAGGGAAGACAATACTGAAAACCAGCAGAGAATAAGCTTGCATATTAAATTTGTGTCATGAGTGGACTAATAGCTTTTAATGGCCTGGAGCAGTCTGGCTGCTTCACTGCCACTTTGACCACATGCCCAGGAGCCAAATTCCAGCTCAGCCTTGGGCCTCCAAACACTGCCTAGGGTATATTATAGGGGTTCCTGTCTCCAGTCCTGCCACCTGGATTGACCTCATCCTTATACTATGGGTAGTTGTCCCATGGATGGATCCCTGAGATGTACTCTCTATCTTGCCTCAGAGCCTGTCTCTGTCCCATGTCTTGGTGCCCCTGATGGGACATTTTGGATGTATTCTGGAGCTGATGGAGTGATTACCATGGTGGGAGCTAATGACGGACATTGCAATCAGCCTGTAACTCTGCCCACTGTGCTCAGACCCTGTAGGACTGCATCCCATAGTGAGAGCACTGCCTGCTCTAGGGTCACCATGGCTCCCTGCTGGTGTTACTTCAGGAAGAGCAGTATGCTACTTCCATTCCTTATTTATCTGGCAAGTGGATTTTTAGATGTCTATCTTTAAAACAGAAAAATTAGCCTGAGATCCCTTCTTTGGTCTACAAAACAGCCTTATTCACATTAGTCCTGTTATGGAAAACATCTGGAACTGCCATTGTCTTGGCTGACCTGAGCTTCTAGATACTGCTCACCTAAACCCAATTGTTCTGCTGGACTTCACCTGTAAAATAGCCCAGTAACACAATGATGTAACACAGGCTGGAAGGGGTGAAGACCTGTTGTTTGGTTAGTGTTTGAGACTCTAGAGAAGAAAGAGTCTCTGGTAAAATGAATAACTCAGTGTTCAGAGCAGGGTCTGAAAAGTATAAGCTAAACAAGGCTTTATATCGCTCATTTTGAATAATGGCAATAGTCAATGAACATCATCTCCAACTTTGTATTAAATGAATGACATAGTTGATTATGTCAACGAAGGCAGGGCCACAGGAGGAGTTCATGTTGCTGTAAATGATAGATGCACCTGCCTTAGCTTTGGATGTTTAGTGATTCTGTTCTCTTGAAATGAGTGGTTTTTCAATGGATAAACTGAGTGTCCTTGAGAACATTCAGGGAAAGATTGGTTCCCCCTATGTGTAGACATCTAAACATAAAACTGATTTAAAGCAACCTCATTACTGTAATTTTGCAACTTTGTATTGTTTGATTTTTGCATCCTTTATGATTATCATAGAGATACATTTTTGTCCTACAACATATTCAATATGCAAACGAATCACTATCTGTTAACATCCTGAATTGTACTCAAAAATGTGAAACGGATTTCTTCTTCCTATTATTGTACAGTAAGGAAGAATCCCAGCCATTCCTAATATCCATCATATAATGCTTTATGTACTCTTTTCTTTTCTGGCTTCATATGCTTATCTCTTGATGAAATGTAAGACTTTTTGTAAATATGATCCTCCATGGTGTCTTTTTCTGAATTGCTCGCATTTGTAGCAAAACATTAAGGTCATTTGAGGAGTTACAGTGCAGAAAACAATTCGTATCTTGTTTACTCCTGGATTTTTCTTTTACTTTCAGACAACTTTATGTATATGACACTCTACAACTTGTTTATTTTGCAACACCACTGCACCTTTCACAGATCTCTCTGTGGAAATCTTGATTGCAGGTTTTAAGGTTAAGTTCCTGCTTTTTTAAAAGCTGCATCTTTGAGTGCTCATTACTATGCACAGTGGGCAACTATTATCTTTGGGTATCACTCCAGTTATCAACAGATTGGCAGGATTCAACCACTCACCTTAGCTTTACTGTGATGACTACAGCACCCTCACTTTGTGACTGAAAAACAACAAAGCATTACAAACAACAAGGTTTATGCTTTAAGTCATAGAGAAAGATAAATTATTTTCTTTCTTGTTGCGTCAAAAATCTTTCATTTATTTTAAACTCTTTCTGAGTGTCTGAATCAGTTTACCTTATCCAAAAACTCAAATTGTGTTTGTGCAAAACCTTCTCTCATAATGTAGTGCAGATAATACTGAACTAGTCAGAGTTCCCATCCCAGTCCTTCAAAATCTCACCAATCTCAACACCTGAAAATGAACCTACTCACCAGAGGCATAGCCTCAGATTCACTGCCACACTGGAGGCAACGCTCCACAACTGCTCCTGAAGCCCCACCCCAACCCCAGAGTGGCCACCAGAGAGGAACTCCCACCTGGAGGAAGGCCAAAGGCTACTTAAACCCAAGCATGAGGCAAGTACAAGTCTTGGCCCTGCCTCCCTTTGGAAGTTATGTCAGCAGGACACCACTGGGACTGGGAGTGGTAGCTTTATTTGTTCTTTCCTTATCTTTTATGTCTTACTCTTTCTCCTTCTTCTAATTCCCTCTTCACAGAGTTTTGAGCAACTTAAAATCATATAGTTTGGAGTTTGCTAAGTTGAATGGACCAAGATAACACTTTCAAATATGTTTTATGTTGATTGAATGCTGCTCCAAGCTTTTGCCAAAGGTGTCTCATTTTCTGAAGTTACCAGTAAAGCTTTTTGTTGTTTTGATCCCTTGAGAAATACCTTGTTGGTATTTCTTCTATGAAGCTAACTCAGAGTACATAAAAACCACACAAGCCCTTTTAAGAGGCTCTTTGAGTGAATTTTTTGGGGGACATTGCATAAGGATAAGGCAAATAATATGCAGAAAGGACTAACAACACTTTCAGCACAAGTCACTGTACTTGGTCCTGGAGAACAGGAATCACTCCCTTGCAGTGTGTAGTTACTGCTGTCTTAATATCATCTGGGCTAGGCTGATAGAAATCAACCTAAGTCAAATTTAATGAATTATGTTAAGTGAAAAAATGGCAGAAACGTTTTTTGTGTTCAACTTAGGATAGAAGAATGCTTGGGTTTTATACAGAAAGAAGTATGCATCATAGAAGTAAATCTGCATATATTTATATAAAACCAGATAATTAACTTCAGTACTGAATTCAGTCTATAAGGTGGCATTTGTGAAAATCCTACAGGTCTCCCAAGAACATTAGTGTCCCCATAGCAGGAAACAACAGATGACCTATTTAGACCAACATCCTGTAGGTTGCAGTGAATGATTAAAGGAACATGACCAACAAGACAAGGGTAAGTGACATTTTCTCTGGTCTTCCTTTCCTATTCCAGGCACCAGCTGTCTAGGGCTTCTAGAATTGGAAGTTTCATCCAGACCTCTGTCTTATGCAAGTACAGAATCAACTTCACTAGCTGAACATTTTGCCACTTATGAGATTTATCAAGTTCCTATGAAAATAAAACTCACTTTTTAGTTACACACTGTATGAAAAAATACTTCTTTTTAATCTTTATAAAGCTACTATTTCTTTATCTGCTGAGGAGCTCGTTAGATCTTGAGTTATGAAAAATTACAAATAAAGTACTCTCCCTATTAATTTACTATTTTTTTTTATTTTAGTGTATTTTTTGTGTATGTCTGTTTGACTGTTTCTCTTTTCCTAAATCAGTTTTTCTCGATACCCATTAATTTACAATTTCTGTAGATGACATTTTCCCCACTCTCTTTTAGAGGGCCAATTATAAAACTTAAATTTCAAAATCTGAGGGAAATATCCTACAACAGGTAGCTGAACTTTGATCTGAACTACCTCTCTCAAGACAGCTGCTTGCTATCTTGAGACAGCATAGCATAACAGTCACAGGTACTCAGAGGATCAGTTTCCCATCACTTCTTTGACTCTGAAAAATTTGGGCACTGGTTCTCTTTCCAGATCACTGCACATTCTCCAGGCTGCAGTTCTGGTTTCCAGACTTTCTTCTGAGACTCAGTGGATGCAGCTGTGCTGAAGCTTGCCACTCCCACAGATTTTGTGGTTTCAGAGTTTTTCCCAGAGTCTTCTGGGTATCCTGAAATAGAGTTTGCCTCTTCAAGAACTTGTGTCTGTCAAAGGAAGAGATAAATCTTTTACAGAAATTAACTTTTTAAAATAAAAATAGTTATCTATACTTCTTCCATCATGAAAGGAAAGAAATGACGGTCATGTTTCTTGTAAATCCATGTCCATCATCACTAATGAGCACTTTTAGCAGACAGATCAAAGATTTCAATGAGGTAAGGATGGAGAATGCCTTTTCTCAAATCTCCAGAAAAGAACCCCCTTTGATAAGTCTTGTCATGGCTGGTCAAGGCAAGGAGAAACATTTGCTGTCAGTCTTGCTTAAGAAGAGTAACCTGACTGACAGTATGACCACTGCTGGTAGCATTAGGCGTAAGACTATTCACAGGGTGAAATAGAGCATAGTAACTTGAAAGGATATAGTAAAATCCTTAACAAATACATCTTTGAAACACTAAAGGTGTTTGACCTGTAAATCGTGTTCCTTCTGATTTCTGTGATGTATCTCGCTCTCATGATCCTCTTACCCTTTATCAGCCTGGATTCAAAAATACTGTTCTTGAAATTCCAACATGGGGTGTCCCCTGAAGATATTACTTCAAGCATTTTGTATTAAGACACTCCCCCCCTTTCATAGGCAAAGAATAGTTAGCAGTATTTGGAATCCAAGAGGCATCACACAGATTGTAAAGGAGACCTGGGGCTGAGAGATTTGTGTCCCATGAGACCAGTATATTCTGAAGGACATGACTAGCTATGAAAAATACAAATGTGAGCCAACCTGTCCCTTAGGTTCAGGACTGGCCTCAGCCCTATTTTGTTTATTGTATTGACATAGGGTATTGACATAGGGTACATGATGTGGGTTAGAGAAACATAGAAAAATGGATTTAGGAAGGAAGAAGTTTTCTGTAATATTAGATGGCAGTAGCCTCAAATGGAATCTTTTAGCCATTGTATGATGCTATGGCTTACCACATCATGAAAGATGATTTCTTTTTAAGGTAATTTTAAAATGGAATTAATGGAAGAAAACCAAAACACCCACAAAATGCCTAAACATTTTCTTTGACATCTGTGTGTTTATGTACTCTTTGTACAAGCTTAAACTGCTGGTGATAACAGATATTCAAAATCTAAATTATACAAAGAGTAGGGTACTATAAAAAGCATAACTGCAAAAAAGAGATCCCTAAGGATTTGTTTAAATAATGATGTATTTGTGTTGCATAAGCAAATATAATGGTCAAATATTTATGAATAAAGTAAATAAGCCCATCCACAATCTTTGTTTATAACAAAAAAAGGTGTCAAGAAGCTTTCCATGTAGCACTCTGGTTATGTGAATCTGTGAACCTCCTGACTTTCTGGATCAGAAGTCTGTTCAACATGGTGTTCTGTTCTCACATGTCCAGTGTCAAATGTTCCAGTGGAAGTAGCAGTAGTTCCCTAGAGTGAAAAGTTACCAAATAAGCTGCTCATTAAAGAGTTTTCCTCTTGCCTGTTATAATTGGGAAATAGCAGCATGCTCCAAGGTATGAGGGTATCACAGATTCATCAGTGCTGAGGCTGCAAAGCATTAGTGTAAACCATCTAGTGTGACCTTCTGCATACTGCAGAGACTTTTTCTGTAACAGTTCTATCAAGTCACTAAATAGCATAAACAAATCACCAGATTTTTGTATTTTTGATCCTATTTCGTAGATAAGAAAATGTTCTTTTTCCAAGTAAATGAGTTAAACTCCTTTGTTGGAGTTGACTGTAGTTTATTATTATTATTATTTTGTTTTTAAGGAACATTGATTTGTATGCTTGAATAATCATGTCATTATTATTTTAAATTATGATTTCAATGTTGTCTGCTTAATGTTCACTGATTGTTTCCACTGAATGCACATTATGAACAAAATTTTTCAAAACTGACTGATTATTTTGCAAGACTAGAAGCTGTTTATTTACGGAAATCTCTGTCATTTACATTTCTGCACAGAAAACTTATAGAAGGTAATCCATCTTCCCAAAATTATTTTAAAATGCTTTATTCCTGCAGTCTACAATGCCATCTGCCAGAAATAAAGATTCTTTCCTGAAATAAAGTTAAAAAAATCCTATATGGCTCTAAGAGCTGTGTCAGAAGTCTGGAAGGAAAGGCCAAAAGGCAGTCTGTTTCTGATAAAGCCAATGCTGAAAAATTGTTCTTCATTTGCAGACAGGATATGTTCTGAAAGCTTTATACAAAATGAAAATGCACCTTGTGTTGTTGAGTAATAAATTTATTTTGTTCACAGTCCATTTCTTTCTGTAGTACAATGTTAAAGGAAATAAGTGTTCTGTTCATCCCATATGGCATGTTAGGGCCCATATTGTTCCATACAAAGGATGTATTTGCATCAGCATCAAATATTACCCAGCAAAAAACCTCTGACGTGTTTTTAGCCACGTTCTAGATCACATACTACCCTGGAAATAATTTAATATGCAGGAAGAGGACTAAGGAAAGCGAGAAGCTTCTTCCTTTTATGACCAAAAAGCAAACCACAGGTGGATGGAAGAAGACGAAGGAAAAAATTGATGAGACATCTGAAAGTTTGACAAAAAGTTGCTGAAGGTTTTTCAGTTTTTGCCTACAGAAGAAAGAAATTTGATGTAGTGAGTAAGCCAGACAGCAGCTGTCAAACTCCTAAGCACTTGAACCCCTTCTTTGGGTGCTAGATGGGAATGTAATTGTATGACTGAAAAGGACCTTCTACATAACTAACATAAATAACACATATGTTACTTTATCCTTCACTCTCTTTTTCTTTTTTTTTTTCTTTTTTTTNTTTTTTTTTTTTTTTTTTAAGAAATTGCTTATTCTCAGGGTGAAAACAATGTTAACATTCTGGTGTATATTTTCCACCGTAATGTTAACACACCTTTTGGACAGTTCATTAAAATTTCAAGAAGTAGTCATGCAAATTAGCCTAAATATCTTATTTTGCCTTGCCACCATATTCCTGTTAAAATAGATCAGATCATTACATTAATTCATCATCATGTGGCTGTGAGGTTCCAGGATTCCAGAAATAGTAAACACTTGTGGAATCTACAATAATTAAGAGCAACAATGAATTGCATTTTAAGTGCTCATCAAGGTGAGAACAAGGCACTTCATGACTCTTCATACACCCTTGTTAGGAATGTTGCCAAGCTGGGAGAATGCACAGGTCGATATAAAAGGTGCATGAGTGCCTTTGTGCTGGAGGAAACCAGTGATTTTTTTAGAGACACTTCTCTTAGATTTTTTTTAAACAAACAAAAGAGGTAAAGTGAAAATAGATTTCCTTGGATGGAGATTTGTTCTAAAACCTCTAATATATAATGCACTTGTATTCCAATTTGATAGTTTAAAAGGTGATGTGCATACCTGCTTCATTTCCTTTGGAATTCAGGCAGGATGAAACCCTGCATTTAGCTGCAGCTTCCTACAGAAAACTTCCTCAGCAAGGGCTAACATCAATAACTTAACATTGAATATTGCAAATAAAGCAGCTGTTGCTTAATTTGTCAACACACACATATGCTATAGAGCTAGTAGAAACAACACTGTAGAACAACTGTCTGCTTTTGGCATAGTTTTTTTACAGTTCCACCCTTATGAAATTCAAGGAGCTGAAAAAGTTTGCCTTTGACTTTAACGGGACATATTAGAAAGACACAATTTTTGGGGTATCCTCTAGCTGGAAATTCCATTGCTTGGTCTTGAAAAATTCAGCTAATACTCCATTTTTAAAACCTACTTGATCTCCTCTTGCCATAATAAAGATATCAGCTTAATCACATGCTAAATTAATTGTATGTTGCTCCCGTGTGTTAGCTTCACTGGTGTTCCACTATGCCTGGGACCAGATGATTTTGACCAGCAAAGTCCCAAGGGATCAAAGGTGCACCTTACCTGTGTAGTAACTAAGATAGGAAGAACTTGATCACTCACACCAGGACATGACAGCAGGAGACTCAGGACATGGCAGGGCCTCATCTTTGCTTTCCCACCCTTGCCCCTTCATCTACTTCCCAAGGGTTTGGCCAAATCCAGTGCCTCAGGCAGCACTGCCCACAGCAGCTTGTCTTCCTCAGCAGTACTCTGGGCACATGGGGGCTCAGGTCAGTCTGGGAGTGAGAGCGACGAAAGACTGCCCACCACCCTTCTTCTTCCTTCCAGACCCTGGAGGCCATGAAGGGCCTCCAGATCCTTCTTTATTGCCCAGGGAATATTAAGAATTGAAAGGATATATACTGTTTCTTAAAGTTCTTATTCTTATAGAAAGGTTTGGGGTGTTTCTTTTGTCTTCTGATGGTTCTTCTCTCTAACTGTACTGTTGTAGATGGCTCCAGGTGAGTGGGCTAAGAAGCTGATAGTAATAATTATTGAAGATATTACACAGGAAGCATCAGAATAAAATGATATTTTAAAAATGTGTATGCTACACTGAGTGCAAATTGCATTTCTAAGATGCACAGGTCCTTCTTGAGTGTGGTCATATATTATCAGGTGACTTAGAAAAACCTTGAGAAAGCATAATAGACACAGAGATCCACTTTGAGATATTCTGAGTGGAAATTGCTTCCCCTTTTATTCTCTCAGCGAAGAAGACAAACGGCTTTAGAAAAATTTTTGAAAGGTTTTGTCCTATAAAGATAAAAATCCAAGGCCTCCCACATATCTTGTTTCTTCTCTTTGCAGCTGACATGGTTTGGTAAATTATTAAGTTGGCTGAATTCTGAAGCTATTGAAACAAAATATCAGGCAGAAATATTACCACAACATGGTTTTGGGTAAGGAAATCTGGTCTTGTCTCTCCAGACATCATTCTTCCTCTTGTTTAAAAAAAACCCTGATGAATGTCATGCTGTGAGAAAAAAAAAAAAAGAGAAAAAAAAAATACAAAAAACCCCACAAACTGACAGAGAAAAAGTTAACCATGAGATGATGATACAGGACATCTTAGATAGTTCTGGATACCCATGCTTATTTAATTAAATTCACAGGTTTCTAGATGTTAACTGCATTCAGTGAGACCTATTAGCAAAAAACGGAGTGTATGCTCAGAGTTCTGACTTAACAAAGGCACCTTTGATTTACTGAGAAATATAGCTAAGTGAGAAAAAAATTAAATTCAGACATGCTAAGCATAGACCTGGTCTAATGAATAAATCCTTGAAAGCAGTGACTGAATGTGAAACAGAAATAGTTTGTTTAGTCATTTCAGGTTTAGAATAAATCTCTCTAATTTTTGTCTGAGTTTGAATTTGGTGAGGAATTGGAACGATCAGGAAGTTTCTGCTGTCAGTTACTCTCTCTCTTTCCTTGTTGACAATGAAACTGAAATGCTATTGTGCCCTGTTTCGTGGTGGTTTGATCTGGCTAAATGCCAGGTGGCCAAGAAAGCTGCTCTACCACTCCTCAACTGGACAGGGGAGAGAAAACAATGAAAAGCTCCTGTGTCAAGGTAAGGACAGGGAGAGATCCCTCACAATTACCATCAAAACAGACCCAATTTTGAGAAATTAATTTAATTTGTTACCAATCAAAATCAGTGCAAGATAAAGTAAGAGAAGTAAAACAGGATTTAAAAGCACCTTCCCAGACTTAGCTTTATTCCTGACTCTCCGTCTCTTTCCCCTCAGTTCCCTTCAGTGGATGCCCCTGATATGGGCAACGGGGGCTGCAATCAGTTCATCACATGATGTTTCTGCTGCTGCTTTGTCCTCAAGGAGAAGAGTTGTTCCCCTTTCTCAAGCGTGGAATTCTCCCCATGGGAGACAGTCCTCCACAAACTTGTCCAATGGGAATTCTTCCCATGGGGTATAGCTCATCCCTCCATTAGGTCCTCTCCAATTCTATTTTGTCTCTTTTAAACTGAGTACTCCTAAACTGGATGTAGTATTTTATATGCAAGCTCACTGGTACTGGGTAGAAGGGAAGAATAACTTCTCTTGATCTTGTGGCCAGAGATTCTTATCAGTGTATATAGTATATAACAGTTGCATACTCAGTATGTAGTTTGTCTTATTCAGAAAGAAATAGCACTGTGGAATTGTCTCCAACTTCGTGTACACCATAATCCTCAAGCTCTCTTCAGAAGGCCTTTAACTCACCTAGTGCCTTCCTAACCTCTGTTAATGTGTGGTATCATTTTTCCCTTTGTTCAAATAATTTCACTTGTTCTTCTGGAACCTTAAGAGCTTTATTTTGCTCCTTTGCTGAAGTTTATTGCAGTCTCTTTGGGTAGAGTTATAACATTTTTCATGGCCACAGTTACTCTTTCCAGTTTATTTTGTCTGGAAGAGTTCTAAGTGCAGTTTGTGCTACTGTCAAGGTCACTGAAAATGTTGAACTTAACAGGTCTAAACATGGATTTCTATGGTACTGAACTTCTCTCTGATCTCCAGAAAGACATTTAACCATTGGTCATTGCTGTGACTGAGTCCAGTTAATAGTCAAACCTCAAAACAAACCCACCCAACTATTTTCTCGTCACATATTTCCTTGTTTGTGGAGAATGACAAAAAAATCTCACTAAAGTCAAGGAAAAATTCATACACCATTTTGTCTTGTTGTATACTCAATTCATTAAATTGCACACTGATAAAAGATTTTTTTATGCACACTTTACTCTTGAAAAATCCATGCTGAGTATTCCTGATTGCTCTTCTTCTCTTTCACTTACTTGGATGTGGATATGAATTCCAAGAGCATGTGTTTCTTGATCTTCCCAGGGACTGAGATCAGCCAAAGTTTCTTTGATTCTATGATTAACTCCTGAGCTGTATTTAGGCTCTGCTAAAAAGTCACCTAGCTTTCCTTGACATCTTTCTCCTTCATGGCAGCTACCCAAGAGTTCCCAAGCAACATCCTGAATTAGAAGAAATATGCAGTTGTAAAGTTCAGAATTCAAAATATGCTCCTTGCCTCCCCATTTTACCTCTGGGTCCTTAACTTAATAATTTTGGGGACACTGCAATTCAAGCCACATCTGAGACTGCCAGTAGGTCTTCCCTGTTTATGACTAGAGCACTGTTCCTGGTCATCCCAGCCAACACTTGCATTAGGAGATATGCTAGAAGTATATAATTACACCGTTCCTGGAGAGCTTTGACTTTTCCCCGAGGATATGAAATCTTTCTCTGGCTAGTGTAATTACACTGCATGTAATAAGAATACATGGTTAATGAGAGACAAAATTTTACATGGATATAAGCTACTGTTATTTTCTTTTACCAGAGTTCCAAGAGATACATTTCATGGCCAAATACAAGTTTCTTTTACCTACCAATTACATCTCACACGGGGCAGTGTGGTCATGCAGGGCAGTATGTGCATTACAGCTTTTTTTTCCTGTTTGCTTTGTAATATTCTGTAAATAATTTTCTTTCACATAGGAACTGTACAAACATTTATTATAATGAAACTATCTGAATGAACAGAAACAGTAATTTTCCTGAAGAGCTCCAATGTACTTCTGAAGATAGGAAATCTTTTTTGGCTAATATAATAATTCAAATTGAAATCTGGTCCAAAAATCCACAGAAGTAAATATAATTTATCTACAAAAACTTCCTTTGAGCCATCAATAATCAATGACATGTTGTTTTACTTCCAATCCAAAAAGAAGCATCTCAAGGCAAGACAAGCTCTCCATTCTTCCCCGAAGCAGGATGGCAGCAGAAATGTGGCTTTGGATGAACCCATTTGGAGCAGCAGTAATAGTTTCTTCTACTTCTGGCAGCCCTGTAATGGATGTTCAAGGCTGTGGAATACTACAGTTGACAGAACATTTGGAAAGAGTCAATATAAACTTAGAACATAGTTTTCTATTCATCTTAGTATAAGAAGGAGGAGAATGAGGGCTTCCACTGTAAGCTCTGAAAAGGCAGGGAACTTATTGAGTGGAATAGTTTTGACCGATATTGATTAGTTTAATGTTGACATGGAAGAAAAGGACAGTATCACCTGGGAAACAGTCTAGTTTACTTAGTAGAGCTCTCTGTTTTCCTTGGAGATGTCCCAAGAATTGGTTAGGGTCAGCTCCACCTAGCTGATTGGATCTGGCTCAACTATATCAGGTAGTAAAATATTTTTTATGTACACTGAAAATTCAGAATGTAGATGTAGATCTCTTGTGGTCATATATACTTTAAAAAATCTCAGTGTTTGCCATCAAAGAAATCATAGTGCCATAAAGAAGCAATAAAAATATAATGTGTGAGTAAAAAATTACAAAATAATTTGGATTAGTAATGTGGGCAGAAACAAATAGCTCTGTTATGCTGAAATACTGATTATAATCCAGACTTTTATTGTGTTACAATAAGAGCATTTTAAATATTTATCTAGATTTCAAAAATATTTCTTCTATATGAAAATACTAGCAAAAAACCCTAAAAACAGGGAAATAAATAATCTCTAGATGCCATTTCAATATTTGTAATATAATGGATGCTCCAAAATGTGATTAAGGATGTGCAGATGAGAATGACAAACTTTTGATTAGCTAACCATGTAGTAATGTAGAATTTGCCCTTTGTTATAGGTGAATACGTCTATGAAAAAGTTTTGTCTTAGAATGTAGTTTAGCTAAATCTGTGCAACTTGGTTTTAAATCTTTTACCTTCATGTGATTCTTTTCCTTGAGTGCATGTGTTGCTAGATTTTAAATTTTAATTTTCACATTCCATTAAAAGATAGGCACTTTTTCATGATGCCAGTTTCCTTAGTTACTTAGAAAGCCAGAAGAGAACGTATTTCCTAATATTATTTAAAACAAAAACCTTGGCTCCTATAGGGATTTTACTGTCACACTCATTCATGTTCTACTGTGAGTGTCAAGTGCTAGTTTTGGTGTTCAACTTGAGATAGAAATAAAGCTTGATCAAGTGGTTTTATACAGATTTTTGTGTGCAAAAAATAATAAATGATCTTGAATATTATACACAGAGGTCAAGTAATTATCTTAAATGAAGACTAGTAATTACAGTGATATACTACCTATTTATCTAAAATTTTATTAAAACAATATTCTTCCTGCCAGAAAATTTGACTTTGAAAAATCCATAGTTTAAGCAACTATCTGAATCATATAACAAGACTCAATAACACCAGGTGGTATTGACTGATATATTTGGTAATGTAATAGAGATGCCAACTCTGACAAAATTTGTTAGTTTGAAAATAGGGCAAAATGCCATTTTATTGCAAAGCTAATGAAAAATATTGCTTACAGAATGATGAGACCCATCAAGTAGATTTATAGCATACGACGTTTATAAGGTCTCAAATATTTCAAAGAGATTGGAAGGGCAATATGACTATTGTCTACTCACAATAATGAAGCAAAGAAAAAGGAGCTTTGACATTCAGAGTTGCATGGTAGAGGGCGAGAAACTTTCTGAATAGTAGAACTCTTAAAGAGAGCAGACTGTTTCTTGAGCTTATGCAGACGTTTTCATGGCTGGACCACCACCTGGATGTTTTGCAATCTCCACAATTCAAAGAGATACTGCTTGGGGGGATTAAAGACTGTGAGTCGGATCCAGTGAACCCAAATCCTAGCAGAAGTTTGGCAGAGGAATGAGTCAGTTCCTGGGATGCCAGCATTAATGGCTGAGGTCCAGACACTAATCTCAGATGCATGGCACGTGTCACCTCCTATCTCGATTAAGCCACGTCTGCGGCTTGCACACACAGCGCATAACAGCAGATTTTCCAAGGCATATGCTGCTTCCAGTGCCATACGTTTTAGTTTAAAATCTGGTCCATAAGGTGTGAGTATTTTGCTGTTTTTTGTTTTGTTTTCTTCAGTTGTTTGATGAAGAAATAAAAACAAAAGAAAACAAAAATTTATTAACAGAACTCACCCTGTTTTACTCCTCTGGCTTCTTTGTCTTCTATTCCCCTCCTTCAAAAGGATTCAATCAGAACCACACTAAAGATGCAAAGAAATTAAAGTAATAATAGAAGCAGCACAGGAAGATTATTTTCCTTCATTTGTTCTGCAGTGTATGTGAGACATGACAGGATTCGATAAACTCACAAGTATTTACTCTTTAAGCTAATTCTGCAGTGTTGTAAAACATGCAAACTGCAGGCTAGAGAGAAATAAGAGAGTCAGCATAGCAAAACTCGATTAGAAAGTTTGATTTGATTATCTGTTCCTTATTTGCATCACACTGCTGTTTCACTTCGAGCTACCTGACTGGAATATTTTCACTGCAATCTGAGTGTGGAAACCAAAGCTATCAGCAGAATAACAGGCTGCAGGAAGCACAGTGTTTTATGCTGGAACATTCCAGCACACTAATTGCTGCTTTGAAAATCATACTCCAAACATTTTCTTGCTTCATTTAATCTCTTGGTTTCAGTGGAAAATATCCAGAAACAATGCAGTTGAGCTTGAAGATGAGAAATGGGAGACCGAGTGGCTGAAAGGTACTGTACGAGTGGATTGATGCAGTGCCTTAATGGACTGGCCTTGAACTGTACAAACTTCATGGTGAATTCAGCCAGATTAAGGGGAGTGAGAATCAATCAGTTTCAGACGGCTCTAAAAGTTGCAATAAAAGGGAAGATGGTGGTCCATTCATTGTCTAAGACCTACATGCAAGACCCTGTTTTGTAATACAAAAAGACTCAACTAGAAAGCTTAGTTTGAAAAACAAGGAAGAAAAGCACCTGACCCTTCTGTTCTTAGAAAAAAAAATGTTAGCTAAATGATTGAATTTGTGCTTAATTTTTTTCTTCTTTTCTTTTTTTTCCTTTTTTCTCAATAAGTATTGATCTCATTCTCTGTATTGCATTAAACACCCCAAAGTATTATCAATTGCATACTTAGCCCACATTGGAAGAGCTAAGTGTGAGACTCATTTAAAAACGTCCAGTCACATCAATTTTCACTTTTGGATAAGCTATTTTTAACCTTTCACATAAAGCATGACAGGCACCAGAAAACAAGCTACTTTTGGATATTTTTAAATGAAAAAGTTTGTATAGGTTACGTGCCAATTTTTAAAACCATATGCCTGTTTTTCTCATGTATAATCACCAAAAAAGAAATAAACAGTTGAAAGGAAAAGGACACAACTTGACTTCTGAGGTAATGTAACAAAGAATGATCTTTGCTGTCACTGTCCGTGATTTTGCATAAGCTTCTCTCTTGCACACTAGAATCATATATAATGTAGATGAGATTGGTCAGGCCAGAAATCTTAATTTATATATTGTATAAGCATAATGCCAGCCACCTCCTGTTTTCATTATGCCAGTCTAATGCTAGCCATTTCCTGTTTTCATTAGACCATTGTAATGCTAGACTCCTACTGTTCTCATTAGTGCAGGACTGTGTAATGGCAACCACCTCATGTTTTCATTATAGCAGAACTGTATGGTGCCAGCTGCCACTTATTTTACTTTACAGAAGAGCATTTGAATAGTCCATACTTTTTTCAAGAGAATATACACAGAAATGTCAAGGACCCTGGGGATCTAAAGCCCCTAAGAAAATAGTGGGAAACACCCCTCCTGACAATTTTGTTGCTGGAAGAATGGCAGGGTTTCTGCAGTGTGTACAGAGAAGAGGCCAAAGGCTGGGGTTTAAAAACTATTGTAGAACAGGTTTAAATTCTAGGAACTGCCTTTCTGATCAATAACCTACCTACCTGATCTTCCTCAAGAAGATAAAAAAGTGCTTGCAGTAGTTCAAACTCTAGATTAGAATAATACGGAAATGCAAGTTAAATTCCTGGCTCCGGTACACATTGCCTGTGGAGATCATAACCTATAAATTCTGTCATATTACTCCAGTTGTGACTGGTCTGGAGATAATAAGATTTTCTCTATCTGAAATATTGTTTTGTTTTGCTTTGTTTTGCTTCTATAATACTTTTTCAATATGAAACATTTCACTGCTTATCAGTAGTGCTTCTTTATAAGTGCTTCTCTGTGACTCCTTCTCTAGTGTCTTCAAATGCTATTGTAATGATATTAAATAGTACAAAGATCTGGCTGATGACACAAAACTCTTCAAAAGAGACTTCTTAAAAATATAGTTTGAAAGCTGAAAGGGTTCTGTTACTAAGGTACAGTTAAGTTGTTGTTACATTGCAGAACATTAGGGCTATATTTACTTTTTGTAGTAGGTATCAGAATAAAATTTCCTCTAAAAAAAAAAGTACAAGATGTTGTAAAAATATTTTTTTTTCTGAAAAAGTTTTCTATATGATTATAATAAAGTTTTTATTTAGATGCTCAAGTTTCTGCTCATACTGAATATAATATAGATGTCCACCCCCCAAAACATCCCAGTATCATTGCTCTGTAAAAAGCTATGTAACTTCTATGTGGATACCTTGTAACATTACTGCAACATACCTGGTTTCCATAAGGGGACTTCAGCCTCAGTTCTATAATGAATGAATGAGCTGCATATTAGTCATGAAGCAGAGTCACCACATCTACTGGTACACACACAGCTGCTGCCTCTATTCTGAAGCCGTGGGAGCTTCAAGTGCTCACTATCACAACCAGAAAAAGCACCACAGTGAAGGCCATTACTCTGTACCTGACCAAAATTATCACTTCTGCACAGTGACTTTGATTTTAATTATTTGTGTGGTGCCAGCTTGTCATGTTTTATCGGTTGTATGTTTTAATGATTTATAGCTTCACTGTAGCTCAGGAGAGGAGAAGAAAAGCTCTGTGGATATGTATTATGAAAATAAAATTTAACTGTTACTATAAATGCTGGTTGTGGTGGGTTGACCTTGGCTGGACTCCAGATGCCTACCAAACAGCTGTAACAATCCCCTCCTCAGGAGGACAGGAGAGGGAGAAAATAAGATACAAAAAACCCTCATGGGAAAAGACAAGGGCAGTTTAATATAGCAAAAGCAAGACCATTTGCATTAGCAAAGGAAAGCAAAAGATTTATTTTCTACTTCCCATCAGCAGGGGATGTCCAGTCTTTTTTTGGGAAGTAGGACTTCAGTACACGTAGCGGTTGCTCTATAAGACAAATGTCATAAATAATGAATCCCTCACGCCTCCTCCTTTCTCTTAGCCTTCATGTCTGAGAGGACATCGGTATAGACTGCTCCTTTGGTCATCTGTCCTAGCTATATCCTGTGCCAAGGTCTTTCCCATCCCCAGGATAATGCTGGGTGTGAGAGTGAGTGTGGAATGTTGGTGAGACAGAGCTGAGGCTGTGCCAGCCCTTTGGCAGGAGCCAAAACACGGTGTGTTACCAACACCTTTCCAGCAACCAGCGCAGAGCGTAGCACTGCCAGGGCTGCTGTGGGGAAATGAACTCCATCTCCACCAGGCCAAATACCCTGGCACTCACACTGATTTGTCTAGGAGAAAAGAGCTCTTCAGAAGTGTTTTTGATCTGTATTTCCAGTCTTGATGGAAAAGTTGTGTTTTCAAGAAAAGAAGAGTGTTCTTTGTCATTCTCAGATTGCTGTATTATTAACATCACTGAATAGAGTAATTGACAGATGTGTATAAGTGTTGCTGAAATGATTAAAAGCTCTGGAAATCATAACCTGTCAGTGCTCCCTGGGAAACAAAGACCTTTCCATCTGTTAGGGGACTCTGTGAAGGAATGTAATGAGTCACCTTTAAAATGACAGCTGTCACCTTAGGATTTGAACCTCAAAGGAAGTGCAAAAATATAATGAAATACATATAAACTGTCAATCAAAATATCCTTAATTTGTTATTATTTTGATCACCTCACTGTGGGCAGGGTGTGATAACTTGTAATTTTTCTGTGATCTCTAGTGTCTGGACTAGGTCCAAGTCAATAGGAAGACAGTTATGTTTAGCAATGTTATAGTTTGATAAATCACCATATCCCTGCATATGTCTTTGCACATTTTCTTTCATAGTCTTCACAATGAATAAAACTTTACAAGGATAATGGCATGTCATAGACGCATATTTGAAAATTACTTCTGAGTTTTGGAAACTCAATAAAATGGAAACTGAGTGAGAGAACTGAAAGATGTGAGGGGGGTTGGTATACTTTTAGTTCACTTGCAAAGATGGTATATTCTACATGTGCCACTACACCTTCCCTTTTTATATTTAAGTTATTTTAGTAAATGTAAGTGGTTTGTCATTTCTTTGCTTGCACCATCTTTTCCTGTTTCTGATACGTTTTCTGATCTAAGGCAGGTGGAGTCATAACATTTTCTGTGAAATAAAATGCAAATTCCCTTATGCTAATGGACCACTAAGAGCTGAATTAGATTAAGCAGTGGTGGTAAATCAGCAATTATACTGCCTTTTTTTTTTTTTTTTTTTTTTAATAGCAAGTTTCCAGCAGAAATGAAATTCATTGGTAGTTACCACTAGAGGAGAAGGCCTAGGGCTGCTGATGTGCTTTACTGAATTTAGTATACATTTTACCACCACTCAGATGCAGTTTTTAAAACTAAGGATGCTGAGCAAAGTGCTTTGAGTCAGCTGGTAACACAGTATATTAATTACAGCTCATAATAACTTCCATTTTTATATAATTGTTGCATGGTTGTACATGTTATGCCAAATGAAATCCTCAGTCTTGACTGGTGATTGTGATTAATATTTATGCTGCTGTTAAAAATGAGCGTTCTTTTAGCTTCACTGATGCTGAAGATTTTCTAGATTATTTATAAAGTACAACAAAAATAATAACTAAAGGCATTCTCAAACTGAGCAAACAGGTGGTTCTTCAAATAGAGCTCTGATTTTTATCTGTCTGCAAGAAAGCATTCTGTGCCAATAAACACAGACATTGGACCAGGATTGGTCTTTCTCCAGACCACCCTTCAAGGCTTGGAAGTGTCAACTATCATTTGCTAGTATGCCTTATAAACACTCAGGATGAAGGAAATAAAGTGAATGAGGGGAGCTGGCATGCACTTACAAGAAGCTATGGGATTCAAGATTTGGCAGCTGCACCTGGTGGCTCCTTGCAGTTGCATGTTGTCGTTGCCCATAGAAGCTTGAAATTTTTCCAGGCAGGAGGTAATGTGAACATCGCCTTAGACTACAGGAATTACTGGTTAATGGCAGAACTGTCTCAGGTTTACATTCTTGATCCCACAGTAAGCTTGGCAAATCTCCATGAAAGCTTTTTGAACAGGAGTGCTTGAATCAGACGTCCTCCAATTGTTTGTACTTCTCCTACTGTTGCCATAATATGATGGGCCCTTGACATTTCACCTCTGCTAAAGGGATAAGATGTAATAGGAACTGGAAGTCTGCCTAAAGCATAGTATTCCTTTTCCTTCTAGATCTTGATTTCTACTGCCAGCCACATTAACACTGCAGCTGCAATAGTTTTACAATTTGGGAGTGCATAGGAGATTATTAATAAGTGCAGAAGCAGCAATCTTTTTAAAAAGATGGTTCATTTAGAAATTCAAGGACTGACTGTGCTTGCTACCATTATACAGGCTTTACCTGAGCTTCTAAAACTCCATTACCCTCTGCCATTGTAGTTCAGGTGTATTGCAGTTCAGGTGTAGTTCAGGTGTACTGGATCAGCTGTATTTAGAAAAAAATGGTGGTGGATTTGTACTCATCAATAGTGTTACTCGACTGCGTTGTGGCAGGAAAAGTGTTACAAGCAAAGCTATATTTAGGGTTTAGTATTTTTTCATTTTTTCTGAAGGGCGCTTTTCAAAAACTATTACTTTTTCCAAAAAGTGGGTGTTCTTGTCCTTTAAAAGAATTGCTGTGTCTTACTTTGACATGTCCAAAAAGATGTACTAACAAAATTGACCTTCTGTCCATACAGGATCCCTAAATGAGTCACCTAAAGAGACTGCTAAGGTAACATCAGAGCACTGAGTTGTGGTGTGGCAGTGAGCTGCTACATACCAGGGAGCATGGTTCACTTACACTGGCTGATGGAGGAGAAAAAATTATTATAGAAGCATAATTAGCAGCCTCTGGAGTCTCTTCCAGAAGAAGACAGCACAAAAGAAACCTGTAGTCTGAACAAGATCCTTATTCTGGTGTTCTCCACTAGTACTACAACCCTTAAACTGAGGCCACAGTGCTTTTAAGAAGCTTATTTTGTGGTCAAAGATAAAGGCTTATTAACAGTTGCTAATCTCTGTTCTAAATCTCTTATAATACAATGGTGCTATAATGTTAAAATAGTTTTGCATGTATTCTTCTCTGCTGTATCTACTATATTCACATGGTATTCTACAAACCCTTATTAAATGATACAGGAGTGTTTATATTGGTTTTGTTCTCATTTTAAAATGAGGCACAAGGGGATACAGAATCATTCATATAGCCAATGCATCTTCAAGCATTGAGACTCAAAGGGTATTTAGAGTAAATACAATTTTTCATCCGGTCTAAGACAGTCCCTAAACATACACTCATAATGAAATACCACTACTTTGAACTGCATTATTGTTAGAGGATGTTAAGTGCATTAGTTAACCAGAATACACATATCAGATTATTTTTTCCTATAATTTCAGTACAGAAAAATCCCAAAATAAATAATTTTCACTGAAGATGAAATGGCTATATTTTTCGTTATCAAGAAAAGATTATTATTTAGAGCTGACTAGTTTATTGCATTACTCATAGTAAGATTCCCCATTGAACTCAGAATAGTGAGTGAAGATTTGTTCATAAAAATGTAAGCATTTAAATCAGCGAACAAAAATACTGTTTTAATATTGTTCAGCAGTTTTAATCAAATTTTTAAACCAAAGAATTTCAAGAAATAAATTGAGGTCTTATCTACAAATACTATGATGGATATTTTTTATTGTATGGTAAGAAGTGTGAAGATGAATAAGAAATCTACTCTAAATTCTCTACATTAGATAAATTTTCACTGTAAAGAATTTTAAATTGACATATAAAAAGAAAGGAGTGGTGACCAATAGGGTCACTCATAGAAATTATTACAGCATGCAGCATCATAATTGATGCCTGTTGTAAAGGCTTAAAAAATATATGCATGGAACATTTTTCTATAGACAGTAATAACAGAAATAGATGTCATTTCCTGATGGCCAGACATATATGGGTTTTTTATTTCAATGCTGATGCCAGCCTAGGGATCCATTTTTATCACTCTCAAATCAAACCATTGAAAAGACTTCTGTGTGTGATTGCCCTTAAAAAGATGGAAAATGTACAGTTATTACAAAATGTAATCGCAAATTTGTTAGGGAGTATTTCATGTTGCAGACATTTCTATACTCCTACAGCAATCAATTGATTTCCAGATACAACTTCAATGTTGCTTTTAATTTGGAAAACATTGATGATTACTGGCCAACTGCTCCCCTAGTTCCCTGGTAGCTGTTCAGTAGGTGTACTACAACAAAATTTCTACAGAGTTAGTGTTCGAAGTATTAAATGAAATATGTTTACAGAAATGGAATTTTCATTATTCCTTTCCTCAGTAGGTCAACATCTGAATCTGCTGTCCAATCATCTGTGTTTCAAGGTAGTCCTATACCACTAGCTCTTATCGAGATAAATTTCAGAAGTTGACAGACATTTTGGAGTCTTGCTCAAATCAAAGGTATTATTTCTAATGTAAAGAGCCTAAAATGGTAAACCGTGTCAGAATACCATTTTAACAAAGCAATAAAAGGCCTAACATTTGACTAGTGTGTATTTAGAAAAAAAAAAAAATCTTCTTAAAAATATTAAAAATAATTGTCTCCCAGACAGAGAATAATATTTCCCCTAAATTTGAACTAAATATTTTTGTAAGCCAAACATTATCAGGAACCATCAACAATAAATAAACCAAGATGCTGTGGTCTTTTCCCTGAATCGTAACATATGCATTATGGAATATACATCTCAGAAAATTCTTAGATGGCTCATTAATTCCCTGATCCATTTCTTCATGCACTACTGAAACTAAGGTGACCTTTCACAAATCAAACTGTGCGTACAGCAGACAGTTGTCCTTTCTACTGGAGAAATTTCATTTTTAGGGAAACATTAGTAACTGAAGAAATAAGCTTTCAGCTGCTTTCATGTCTTAGACTCAATAAAGGATAAGGATAAGGTATTTATCCCATGAGTGAACACCCTGAAGCAGTAATACGTGGTTGGCTTAAAGGAGATCTAAGAATCTCTGCTTGACAGACTGGCCACTTTCCAAATGAGAAATCAATGACTCTGTATTCTGGGTAAAGAAAAGCCAGGAAGGTTTATGACTTGTTCTACATATACTGTGGATCCAGCCAAGCTCTGAATCACACACAGTTGAAGGCAGTAAAAGTAACATCCCATGTCCAGTGAGGTCATCAGCAGCATAAGGTACATTCTGTCAGGACTCTGCACAGACAGTTGCTTGCTAGATTTTGGAAATCAGTCTTTAGAAACACAGATATATGCAGCAGGAAAAAGGGGAGATAACGTTGGGTTTCAGTGCCTAAGATGGGCAGCTAACTAGATGCAGGCTGGTTTTATTTCTGTCAAGGAGACTTGCAGAAAAAAATGCAATTGGTAAAAAATGAATTTTACAGGAATGGCACACACCTTTATAGTACCTGTAGTATTCTGAACAAACTGTAATTCTATTTAGTTGTCAAAAACAATTCCTATATACTTAATTACTTTAAAAAAAAGTTTAAAAAAATCCTAAAAAAAATATAGCTTACAGGATTTACACTATTTGGTATGTCATTGCTACAATCACACAGGAGTAGACATTCTGAGGGATTGATCATAGTACTCAAATACATCAAAACCCAACCAAACAAAAGAGGTTAATGAAAGTGTTAAATTATAACAACAAACTCAGAAAACCAGACTTAGTAATATTTTTCGCAGCAATTTGTCACATTATTTACAGCAACATGAATAAAATTATTCACACTCTTAAAAAAGACACAATGAAAAAAGTTAAAAAGCAAAAAACAATTCCTTGCATTCTCGAGGTTGTCCTTCTCAACTTGTATACTCAAGCAGTGTTTTGATCTCTCCTGCTTGGCTGACAGTCTTTAAGAACTTACAGCCCCACCCCATTTATGCTTCTGGTGAACTCACACTAGTGCACTAAACCAAAACATCCTTTATTCAGCTCCACATTTCTGTGAGCAAACAACAGCCTGTAGGGCTTCAGTGCATCAGCTGCTTAAAAGATAAACCTACCCAGCTTGATGAAAACTCTTCTCCACTTTCCTGTTGAGAGAAAACAGTTACACATTTCTAATAAATGAAGCAGGAACTGTCATTTTTTTTGGCAAACTGATAACTAGCTGTAACAGCCGCATTGCCACAAGTTGCTTTTCCAAAGTAATTACCATCAGGCTCCCTGTGGTATGCAGTGTTTAACACATTTCTTCTGTGTTAATGAATGCAAAAGCAGGCAACACCACTATTAGTAATCGCTTTTTATTCGTAGTCCTCATTTTCCAGATAGGTCACATTAAACACAGCCATTAAACAATAGCGGTTGAGAAAATCCATACAATGTATGCTGCTTTTGTTTGGTTTTTTTGTGTCATTCACCAGTCATTGGTGCAACTTTGAGCCATATGGGGAGACAGGGGCTGATAAATGAGAATGCCAACCTGTATCACAATTGGGCCAGAGAAGTCAAAACCTTAATCAGATTTCATTCAATTACACTTCAAGTCAACAAATCTTGATAGCCAAAACTCCCATTTAAACTAATGCAATAAAAACTGCTGCCTGATGTCAAAAGAAAGCAATTAAACAATAATGAGTGGGTGTATGTTATGCTAGGCTTCAGACTCCTCCTTGACCTCAGCAATTTTCCTTCCATTTGACAGCAAGCAACACAAAAGCTTATTTGAATGGTGTATCTTGCTCCACTATGAACAAAGTTTGACTTGTAGGGGTAACTTGGATTGGGAAACCTCTATTCTTAAGTGGCAAATCACAGTTCAGGAGAATCTGTTTCCTCATAAATATGCCAATTAAAAAAAAAGAGGGGAAAAAGAAAGGTCTGATTTTGAGTTCTGATTTGATTGGCCAATTGTATAAGGAACTCCCAGTTGCTGGTTTTTTTTAATTAAAAAAGATACAGAATGCCTTATTCTTTATTCACAGTGTACAGTACAAATTTATTAGTTGCTTTACTCGCTTCCCTTAACTCCAACTTTCCTTTTACAATCTTTTGACAGATATTTCCTTTCAATCTTATAAAGCATGTGTATAAAAAATGAGAGAAATAACTCATAAACTTTATCTTTCATTGCTGCCTCTTTCTCCAATGGTGATAGTAGAGATACTAAGGAGAAAAAACACTTTAAATTCTTTTGTGTGCAGTACATCCTTCACACACAATCATGTTAATTTTGACTGAACCAGCAAAACTACATTGCATAAGCTCTGCTGGTTTATTGGTTCATTATGTATCCATTCTGAATCATGAAATAATTTTTTTAACCTGGGATAATCTTATACTAGGAAGCAGTATGCCAGAGTTCTACAAAACAAGACAGTGGAAAGACAAATTAAATAAAAGCAAGATTTCCTAAACTCTTCTATAAAGCTGTGAGTCATGAATTCTGAATTACCTCAGAGTGGTAAATAAATAATCACTACTAAATACAGATAATGTGTTAAACAGCTAAAGCTAGTAAATCACTAGTGACAGAGAGCCTTAAGGTAAATTCCTCTTACATTGGCACAGCCCTTTCTCAAGATGTTGTGGGTTTATGTCTTCAGAAACATACAATGAATTGTACTATTGGTTACTCAGTGTTAAAATAATTTATAAAATACACAAATCTCCATCACTTGACTGCATTTACATACTGGCTTCGATTTTGCTGAATAATGGATCTCACTGGCAGAGCTAAAGACTTGGTGCACAGACACTGAAGTGGTGGGCACCACAGAAATACGTAGAAAAGACTGATCAAACAATAAGAATCCTCTCCACTATGGAATTTCAAGCTATCAAGCTATCAAGCAAAACCAATCTCGGGTCTCCTGGCCAAAAAAAAATAAAATATATAACACAGACAACACCACGTTTTAGATACATAAATTGTCCAAAACATGGAGAGTAGCTTGATAAGACATGTACAAGATCCTTCCTTTTTCATGTAATTGTGGGCATTTTTTAACAGGAGCTAAAAGAAAGCTGTCAGAATTGGTGTCTCCCAAAGACAATTCATTGTAAGACTGACTAGCTAAAATCACCATTTAAATGCAATCCTAAAAGCAAAATAGGCTGTTGGGTAAACTTTTTTTCTTGAACTGATAAAAAACTATGGCTTGTGGTATTTGAGATTGCCAACTCCTTTTATAAAAGTTTTTATAGTACAGATTAAATTTAAGAAACCAAATACATAGTTTTTAAATAATGTGCCATAGTGGTATTTCCAGCAGAGGATCTGAAGTATATAAGGGACAAATCCTGAGCTAAAAATTTTATTCTTCTGCTTCTGGTACTGTGGAAGTTCGTTTGTTCTTTGCTAAGTTTCATCTGAAAGTAATTTTCAATTTTTCAAATGCAATAAAAACACTCAGAGGAAACAATAATAAAAAGTAGAAACTATATCCCAAGTTATTCTAAGTTATCCTGCAAATATTATTCAGATCAAGTGAAAACCTGACTAAAAACACCCCCCAGAATTAGCAGTATTTTTCTAGAACCGCAGTAAGCTATTGTACATTCTAAAGAATCAGATAAAATACTGCTCATGCCACATTGGCACTGACATATTTTTCAGCTCTATAAACTTAATACCAAAACTTTGAAAATGGTGGCATCTCTGAAGAATTCAATCAAATATCCTACATTGAACAGGCTGGCTGCATGTGTTGGGGAAAAAAAGAAATCCAAGGAGTTTCCAGATATTGTTTCGGGTGTCATTTTTGTTATTAAACATGGGTTTGCAATAGAAGCTTCTACAAGGACTTGCACATTGCCATGACCGATGGATGTCTTTGTAGGCTGTTCAGTTAGCTCCATCAGCTCACTCAAACATATTTTGAACAGATTATGTACTGCAGTACTTCGTAGACCATACATTAAACAAGAGACTTTGCTCTGAGGCGCTGCTTCCCATATTCCATGGGGAAAAGGAAGCAGGAAAAAACAAAACTCATAGAGTTCGACAGCTACTGAGGCAACACTTGCCATTTACAATATAAGCCCAAATATTTTTGCAACACAACTATATATTAATTTAATAAAATACACAATATAGCTCTTATACACTCAACAATTTGGCTCATATGCACTGAATCTGCAATAAATCAATAAAAATATGTCATTTGATGTAAACACACTGAATCTTCTTACATTTGCACATTTAAATGACCATGTGATTTTTGTGGATGTCTGACATTTTCACTTTCCTGAGCTATTTTAGTGTCCACAAATGAATAAAAAAGTGTTAATAATGTTAATTTCTTTTCTGTATTACCCTTAAGGTAACTCCTTTTTCCCCAACTTTATTTCACTTCCTTTTCTTTTTTTTTAAAGTTATCACTAACTATTTATAGCTTTGTTGGACACTAAAATGCTAAATAGATATTAAAATCTTTTTTTTTTTCCATTTTATCAAGTGAGTTAACTTATGTGTGTGCAGGACAAGATGGACTATATCATTTTACATTTAACCTTAATATGATATGTAGTGTTTCATTAATGATGAGGATATGTTTTCTTGAATAATGATCTGGAATGGTTCTTTTTTGTTTTATTGTTCTTTTTTTTTTTTTTTCTTTTTTCGTATTTGTGGCAGATAACTTTGTACATAAATGTTTACCACAAATGAATGTTAATGTTTGGCGTCACTTGGACTACTACAAGAACTCTTTATAGGACTTTCAGTAGAAGTCTGTGGTGGCTGCTGGAAATTCACCACAGATCAGCATTATTCAACCCTGTTTTTCTTGGGGTTTATAGGTAAACAGTAAAGTCAGCATCAGCTATTGAGGACAGTCTTAAAGTATCAGACGTATTTCCATTCCATCTTTCTCACACCTTCCTATCAGATTGTCAAAATGGCACTGTCTTTCCTTCTTTCATTTTGTTCTTGGTGTTCTTGACTCTGTCCTAATGAAAGTTTGGTCAAAATGAAACCAGTGTTATCTGTCAAAAAGAAAGAGCAGTGAAAAGAACATACTTGTGGGCACTTCAGATGTTCACTAAAAGCCTTAAAGCAGCATTGGTCTTCCTTCATTCTTGTAATTCTGTTACAACCAGGGAATTTGTTTATTTATTTACTTTAAATCAGCAGAAGAGGAACGCAACTGCCAGCCTGTCCTTATTTTCCCCCTCACTTTCTGATGGCCACGGGGTCGCTTCCCCGACAGTCCTGCAAGAGCTTGTCTATTTCTCTCACAACCTCCTCGGCATCCACTGACTCCCTGCCTAGATCCCGGGCGGAGCGGTCAAGCTGCTCCAGAACAGAGTCCATCTCACTCGAGTCTCGGCTCACTCGGGAGTGCACGTCTGCAAAGGCCCTAGCCATCTGATCTGATGCCATGAAGGAAGCGTCCTTTGACTGTTTACTGGGTGATAGATACTGACTGTCAGTTGACAAGTACTGGCTGCTTGGTTCAGCCAAGGCTCCTGATTTCACTTCACAACCATCCAGTGGTCCTTTTGTTGAGGTGCAAGGCTCGATGCATGTCTTGGTTGGGCTGCTCGATGCTGAGGGAACCTCCTGAAGCAGAGGACTCAGGGCACGTTTGGCTTTTAAGTAAGGTTTAACATTGGCGATGAGAATAGTGTGCTCTCTCTTGTCTTTCCCAAATGTACAAAAAGTCTTTTTCCCAGTGGGATTCACAGTTTCATATGTCTCAGTCTCAACATTAGCTTCAACTGTGGGTACAAAGAGATTTGTGCGATAATCTGCATTCTCAGCCTGACTGGCTGCAGGGAACTGTGGCATCCAACACCTGTCAGAATGACCAAGCACTCTGCATTCATCTGTGCAGTTAACACATTCTTCTTGTTCTGCAAAACAAAGGAGAAAGAGAAAAACTCTAATTATAAGTGGATTTATTTAGGCTAATGGATAGGCTATGATCATCACGTGATGGGCTTACTTGACATCTGGTTGCTTAATTATGGAGAAAAAGAAGAAGCTATAATTAAAATATTTCAGAAGGTTTGCATAAACCTGTTAGTTGAGACAATAGATTTATTTAACTCTGTTCTCCACATATTAAAGCATTCACACAGCCCAATGGAAGTATAAAGGGGTCATTAGAGACTCATTCTCAGTGGAATTGAGCTTCATCTGTAAACTAATCTGCTGTAGAAATCTTTTAGGCTTTGTTCTGTAAAACTCATACTAGAAAAGAGTGAACAGTACTTAGACAACTCAAAAGGAATTATAAGGATTAATTTTTCAAATCAAATAACTGAGCAGTGACTGCCTTTCTGGTAATACAAACACTTCATAAAAATCAGCAAGCTGTTTTTTCCTTTTTTGTCACCTCCATTTCATTTGTAATTGTTATGTTGTGTGACAGTCACAAAATAAAAAGGTTTTCTTAAAAAGCCTACTTTTCCTGCTGAGAACAGAGAACTAGACTCTTCCATCAGTATGCATTAAATATAAGCTTGTCAAAAAGTGCATATTGCAATTTTATTAGACATGAGTATGGATCATATAATCAGTTTTCCCCTTTTTTGTTTTGGTGCAACTAAGTGAAAATGGATTTTCTCAATGCATACAATTTGGAAGAATGACAAATGGTGACACACTATTTGAACTGATGATATTTTCAGATAGGATTTCTATATCCTTATTTCTTTCAAAGAGTATAGTTAAATGAGATTCCTTTGCTACTCTTTTAGAACCTAGGTTTTGGAACCTGTTCTACAATTCAAAGAAAACTTTCTGGTTTAAAAACCTTGTCATGTGTGTCATTTACATTAAATAGGGTACATTTGGGCCAATATTTCTGGTCTTATAATTGTACTCACAACTTTAGCCGAGAATCAGGAATAAGAAAAATAATAAATAGAATAAATCCTTCTATGATCTCTAGGTTTCTGTTAATTATACATTGATCTTTAACTATTAACAATTTTTCTTTCACAAAATGAGCAGATGGGTTCAATACTCATTTTTTGGAGGAATTTAGTATTTAAAAAAGTACATGGAATTCCAGTTAGACAAAAAACTGTTGGTATACCTTTAAATATAAGGATGATACAAACATACAGAGACGTGAAGAACAAGTCTTCAGAAAAGCAGAACAAAGAAAGATGAGGAGAATTTAAGCAATCATCATCTTTCTAAATCAGAAAATAAATTCCTAGTAATCTTATGTCACCACCTGATTAATGGATCATTGCACTGCAGAAACATGAGAAAAGAAGCACCAAAGGTGATCCATGGGAATCCAAGAGTGTAAATAGTTTTTCACATTTCTAAAAAGATATGAATAAATAGGACTTAAATGAAACTAAAATTTTATTATGTCATAGTGATGTTAAACTGGGATAATTGTTAATGATACAGTGTCATTCTGTATATGTGCTCCCTTACTTGAAGACATTAAAATCTAAGTGTGGTGTAAACCCTGAAAAAATACCAAAAGCAAGAGAGAATTAGGTACAGGGACAGCAGGACAAAGCGACTGTTACAAAAAGGATGTAACATAAAGGCTTTAAACATAAAATTCATAGAGGTGAGTCAGCCTCAGCTGTGTACCTGGTAAAGTCATGGAACAAATCTTCCTGGATGATGTATCAAAACACATGGACGATGGGGAGGTGATTAGACACAGACAACGAGGCTTCATAGGGGACAGATTGTCTGACTAATCTGGTGGCTTTCTACAATGGAATGAATGCATCAGTGGAGAAGGCAAAGTCTTTTGTAAGGCTTTTGATATGGTGAAATATTGATATGGCCACAATATTCTTGGTGCTGAATTGATGGATTTGATGATGGACTGTCAGATCAATAAAGTAGTGGCTGGATGGTCACATGCAAACAGTTGCAGTCAATGGCTAATGTCCAAGTGGGAACCTTAATGAGAGGTGTCCCTCCAGGGTTCCCATTGGGACCAACATTACTTATTATCTGCATTAATGACATAGACCAGGAAACTGAGTGCACCCTAGGATCACAGCAAGCTGAGTGGTGCATCTGGTTTGCTGGAGGGAAGGGACTGTGACAGGCTTGAGAGGTGGGGGCCATGTGAACATCATGAAGTTCAACAAGTCCAAGTGCAAGGTCCTGCACTTGGGTTGGAGAAGTCACCAGTATCAATACAGACTGGGGGATGGACAGATTGAGACCAGACCTGTTGAGGAGTGGGGATACTGGTGGATGAAAAGCTGGACATGAACTAGCAGTTTGTGCTCACAGCCCAGACAGCCAATTGTGTCCTGGGCTGCATAAACTGACGGAAAGCAGATATAGATTGTACATGAGGTAGAAGCTCTTTGATATGAGAGCAGTGAGACACTGGAAGAGATTTCCCTGAGAAATTGTGGATGTGCCATCACTGGAAGATTTCAAAGTCAGGTTGGACAGGACCTTGAGCAGCCTGATCTAGTGATGGACATTCCTGCCCATGGTAGATATTTCAAGGTCCTTTCTAACCCAAACCATTCAATGATTCTATGATCTCCAAGGAAAACTAATCCACACACTAGTTTTAGTATCCAATAAAAACTTAAATTATCATGATGAAAAGCAGGAGTAAAATAACCCTAACCTTGGGACTGTAACAAAGTTGCAGAACTGAAAAGATTTTGAGGGAGAAATTAGAGTTTGTTGTGGCTGATTTTACTTCACTTGAATGAGATGGCATTGGTATGCATAACCACAGAGAAAACATATGTGTGGCAATTGCTTAATGAAATGGGAGCCATACAAATGAAGGACACAGCTCTACACCTCATTCCACCCATTAGTTCACCTCCACTAAAGTTTTCCATATTCAGCTTTCTGGAGCTTCTACAGCATCAAACAGCTGCTGTTTTAAAACAGCCAAGGGAAACTGCTACTCTCTCTCTCTCTTTCTCTAAAAACAAACATCCCCAAACAACCAAACCACCTCCTCCTCCTCCGAAAGAAAACCCCTCCAGAAACATAAAATTCCACAAAACAAACCAAATCAATATAATTCTAAAAACACTCTCATCTTCCTGATCCTTCAGAGTAGATTTGTGACAAGCTCAGACTCTAACTTTAAAAGTGGACTTACAGAAATAGGAGAAATAGGTGTTTTCTTCAGGATTTTCCTAATAACATCTAAAGTTATTTTTCTCTTATGTGGAATTCACGACAATGCTAAAAGTAAAAACTTTTTGGCACTTTTTAAAAGTTTACCTAAACAACTAATCAGCTTTCCAACTAACTTTTATCTTGTAAGCTTAACTATCCTTTGTATAGATATTTGTAAACAATTTTGTTGCTTTGTAACAAAAGACACAAATACAACCCTACTGCACCTTAGCAACCATAAAATGCTCAGAATTGCACAATCAATGGACCAGTACTTTTCTCTGCTCCTCTCTCTTCAATTACTCTATCAAAGCAAGATCCCTCTCTGCTCCCTCCTTTCTCACACAAAAATACATTACATTCTATTTTATTATACCACAAAAAGGCCATCTCTAGAAGGAAAACTCTTTCAGGTAGTAGTTCTATGTCATGTTATCTTAAAATACATTAAATAAGTATTCATATCTGTTATGTACATTGACAACACATACATACATATACATATATATATACATAAAATACAGAATTAGGAAATTCTATTTTGACACTGATTCTTTTTCTAAAACTTGACTGAATTGTATTTCTTTAAAAAAATAAATATTCCCTGAGCAAAGGTTGAAATGAACGAACTCAGATGAAAGGTAAAGATCAGAGAAGTTCTCAGTCACTGGAAATAGATGCTGGAAACATATTCAGTAGGTATCCAGTACTGTGCCAAAAACTATGCTTTGAGATTTTTAACACTCATTAGGTTAATTTATTGCAACCAAGTTGTGTTTGAAGATTTATATTTTTAGCTCTCATACACATGCATACATATACACTGCTATGAGGAGGGGCCTTACACAGTATTTAGATCATTCATTACTGCCAACAAGAATACAAGATTTGCTTGCAATCTCTAAGTTAAAGAGATATAAATCATATAGCATATATATGTTATGTATATATTGCATGCTCTATCTTCTTTCCCTTTCTCATTTCCTGGATTTGTTAAAGCAATTTTTATACTTGCATTCCTACTCACTGTATTGACTAACTTTCTATTTCTGCTCCCTGGACATGGCAGCAGTAATTGAATTAAATATGAAGCCATAAAAGAAAAAAAACAAAAACAAACAAACCATGGAATGACCTTGAATTGAAACCCACCTGCATTGCATGAGCTTTGGTGCTCTAGCCCTGACAATCTCTGTCTTTTCATTTCACTCTTTTATGTCACATCATAGGGAATGGATTTTGAGTATTGATTATCATACATTATAAGCTGCTTGTCTTACCATTAGCCTGTAATTTTGACTGCTACAGTTAGCACACAGTGAAGAAAATCGAACAGGGATTTTTGTACTAGTAGCAGAAACTACAAATACGAAGTGAACTATCACCACCAAGGGCCAAATTAGTACATATGAGAAAATAGAATCAATTTAAAGGTAAATATATAAATATATATATGTAAAATAGGTTCTTTGCTGTGCTGTACAGCAAGATGTGCTGGTAGAGTGATATGCACCATCACTCTTTATCTCTGTGCTTGTCTCCCTCCTGTTGAAAATAAACCCTTAAGAGTGCATGTGTGTACAATAAACAGAAGGAGCCTAGAGGTTTTCCTAACTCTCTGGAGCTTTAAGGGTAATCAGTCAGAAGTGCTTTATGCACTTAGGGGAGAACATGCACTAAATTAGAACTCCTAAATTATCAGCCAAAGAAAGAAAAGGAAACAATAACTGTAAACAACAGTCGCC
>VXBB01023227.1:77832-102837 GCA_013399915.1 Illadopsis cleaveri
ATATATGCTTTTATATATATTTATGTAAATAAATTAATCTATGTATATTTGAAGTCTGATTACCCCTATCCACAGCCCTGGATATATAAACTGGCATAGACTTAGACATACACCTAGATCCATGCCATCCTATTCCTCACAAAACCTGTAAATTATTTTATCAAATTTTATTTGGAGTTAAGGGAGACAGAGTTCAGATCATTGTAATTTATAAGATTTGAACTGATAGTCATTTAAGTGCATTCTTTCCTAAGAAATTCTTACTCACAAAATATTTAAAAATGTAGCTTTTTATTGCCATTTGTTCATCGATAAAGACTAAATAAGAATATGGCTAGATAAGTACATGAATAACCTTAAATATTTTAAAATACCAGGAGCTTTTGTTATTTTAATTGTCCAAGGAAAGTCTATCTTTCAAATATCCTTTTTTCTCTTTCAACAGGGGATGTCTAGTTTTTGCTATTGCATAAACACCTTCTTCTAACTTACTATTTTTTAAATTCCTTTCTATAAATGTGGAAGATAAACATAAGCCTTGATTGGCAGGGATGCTTTGAAGGTTGATTCCATTAACTGGAATGACTATNGGATTTTGAGTATTGATTATCATACATTATAAGCTGCTTGTCTTACCATTAGCCTGTAATTTTGACTGCTACAGTTAGCACACAGTGAAGAAAATCGAACAGGGATTTTTGTACTAGTGGCAGAAACTACAAATACGAAGTGAACTATCACCACCAAGGGCCAAATTAGTACATATGAGAAAATAGAATCAATTTAAAGGTAAATATATAAATATATATATGTAAAATAGGTTCTTTGCTGTGCTGTACAGCAAGATGTGCTGGTAGAGTGATATGCACCATCACTCTTTATCTCTGTGCTTGTCTCCCTCCTGTTGAAAATAAACCCTTAACAGTGCATGTGTGTACAATAAACAGAAGGAGCCTAGAGGTTTTCCTAACTCTCTGGAGCTTTAAGGGTAAACAGTCAGAAGTGCTTTATGCACTTAGGGGAGAACATGCACTAAATTAGAACTGCTAAATTATCAGCCAAAGAAAGAAAAGGAAACAATAACTGTAAACAACAGTCGCCTAGATAGGAAACATATTCTGGATGGAAATTTAAAGATAGAGTAGGGTGAAAGTTGTATTGGTAACATATAAAATGTAATGCAAGGTATGTATTTTGGTGCAGCAGAAAACGTATCCTACATGTTTTATTCTATTACCAGAGGAGTTCTATTTAACATCTGCCTTCCACAGCAAGCCAAAAGAAAAAGATTCTTTTATTGTGATATCTACAATTTCCTACTGTTTCTTTATAAATATTGTGAATAGAATTAATTATGGGTACTGATTTCACCCTAAATATATTGCACTATGAAGTTAATTAATTAATGCTTTAGATAGCTGGCTCCTTTCAATGGCTAAAACAGATATCTTATTTTGACTCACTAATTGTATAAAATTTGCATAATGATAACAAAGAAGCTCAAGAATTATTACTTTTTTAAACAGTGACTCGGTGGAAAAATCAAGTCAATAAATACAACGTTTTCTGTAATTAAATTGGTCCGTAATTATTTAAATTAAACATTTATACAAAGCAGAAAAACAAATGTAAGGTAAAAATCAGCATGCAACATTTCCAGAAATATTTTATGTACTATACTTACAGGATGAAGAACACTGTAGTCTGTATTGAAGTACTCCATACAATTTAATCCTAAATGTCAAGATTGCCATTTANATCTTTCAAATATCCTTTTTTCTCTTTCAACAGGGGATGTCTAGTTTTTGCTATTGCATAAACACCTTCTTCTAACTTACTATTTTTTAAATTCCTTTCTATAAATGTGGAAGATAAACATAAGCCTTGATTGGCAGGGATGCTTTGAAGGTTGATTCCATTAACTGGAATGACTATCAACTAACAGGTCCCCATGAAAAAAAAGCCAGAGGACCCATTTCAAAATATATGCTGCCTTTTTCAAAACATGCAGTTTCACAATACCTTCACTCTTGAAATGCTCTATTCTTCGTTGTATTACAGAGAATAGCAAAGCACTTCCTTGATGACCCTTTTTTCACGTGACAAAAATCTGTCTATGAATGCATACATAGAGTTCACACTGACTTGTTTAGGGGGTCGAGTCCATTCACCCTTGATGATGTGAATTTGTGTTCATTATTGAAAAGACTTCCATTTAGAATTTACTCAGTAATGGAACAAAGTGTAAAATTCTCTGCAGCTTATATTTCTCTGGCCTAACTACAAACACAGTGTCCTTTACTCCGAGGGTGGTGAGGCACTGGAACAGGTTGTCCCATTCCTGGAAGTGTCCAAGGCCAGGCTGGATGGAACTTTGAGCAAACTGGTTTAGTGGAAGTTGTCCCTGCCCATGACAGGGCAGTTGGAACTACATGAACTTTAAGATCCCTTCCAACACAAACCATCCTGTGATTTTATTTAAAAAACCTCCACCAACACCAGTACTTGTTTTAGACTAATAAAATAATGTTATGCTTCATATTTTTAATACCTTAAATAGATATGAAAGATCTGTATTTTCTGTACATATGTGTAAGCAGATGGACAATAAATGCCACGTAATATTTAACAGAGAATGTAATTAACTCTGCTTTTCAGAACTTCAGTAATTCCTAAAATATGACCAGAAAACCTCACAGCATTTACATGAAATGGTGGATTTTTAAAATCTTTTTTTCTTTTTCCTTTTTTTTTTTTTAAAAAAAAAATTTGAGACAGGCAATTACCTTTACTAAAGAACAGGAAAGGATATAAGTAGATATTTATTACAGGAGACAAATATGTGTGCTTTGGCACGTCCTAAACACCAGGTCCAAATGACATTTCTATTGAGAACAATCAGCTAAAGCACTACCTCTGTGGTTGGATTTCTGTTTAATTACAATTGATTTTGACATAAATGAGCAGAGATAAACAAATACTTCTATACTTCTCTTGCTGTTATTAAACAGAGCTGTCTCCTATCTGAGTATTTATATTGGCTTGTCTGTTTAAAGGATCCTTTCAGTCAGGCAAAGCAATTATGTAGCTCAGATTAGCAAAATGGCTGGCAGTAAAATGAGAGTGGATTGCCACATTTTTAAACCTCTTGGATCTCATGTTTTTCTCCTGATATTATAAATACAAGTTTCTGAGGTCTATAATCCTGACACAGTTTCCCACAGGTGGTGTTGGGTTTTTGTTTAGTTGGTTTTGTTTGCTTGTTTTCTGGACACAGGATAAAGACAATATATATTTTATATTGTTATGACATAAAACGCTTCAAAAGACATAAAAACATGATAGCCTATGGATTTAATTCTAGTTCACAATTTTCCCAGAAAATAAATATTGGAGGAATATTTCAGGATTACAGGAAACACTATGGAAAATTTAAAACATTTCTTACAGAAGTATGCTTTGATTAAATTACAATTTAATGACAATCACATATTTTTATCTAAAAACAATATAAGACAAGGAAAATAATTGAGTTACCTGAAAATTTTCCATCCTCACAGCGGGCTGGTCCACAGATCCCAACAATGGGTCTTTGGCCTCTGCCTTGCTGTTCTGGAGGCAAATCAGACCTGTGAGTCACAGACAGGGATAGGCTCTGCTTCTAAAATTCACAACAATGTCAAAACTTCTGCAGCAGAAAAGCAGCTTCTACCGGCAGCCCAGACACAGCTCACAGCCCTTGAAATTTTTCCCTGTTTTTCTCAATGCTGCAAACACACAGTTTTATAGCTGGCAGTGAACTGAAAATGTCTAACTAGTGAAAAAGTATATCTCATTTCTTCCTAATAGAAAAGAAAGAAGAAAATGGAGACCCAGTCTTGATTTCCAATGTTTTCTTATAAGTTGGCTGGCCCTGAATCTAATTTGCAATGAAAAGACCATACAACAATCATTCCCTCCCTTAGCTTCAAAACTTCCCCATTCCACATAAGAGTCTTCCTAGCCCAGGGCTGCAGGTAGCAAATATACAAAGGCTAGCTGTGCCAGCCCTGCACTTAGCTGAGAAGCTACTGGGAAACTTTAGCAATACGACATATTGATAGTTTTAAACTGTAAATCTTTGTTGTAGAGCCCCAAGCTACTTCCTGAGAAAGAAGGAAAACTAAACTGCAGTAATTAACAGAAGAGAACAGCCTCGTGGATCTTTTAGAAAGCATATTTTTAATATAGCACATTTTCACTCTTGATCAAGGCAGTGCCAAAGATATTACAGTGGGATTGTTTCAGCACTAGCATCTAAAAAAGCAATGACTCTTAAATCTGAAACCTAACTGAATTGGTGTAATAATTTGCACAATTTGCATGATATTCACATTCTTTTTACTAACTTTACTGTGAGCTAGTCATAATTATAGTATCAGTGATTTCTATATCTAATTTGCAGCATTTAGTAAATGCTGCATATTGTAGTGTGGCAATGCTTATAATCTAGTCATTAACCAGGACCATTGTGAGCCTGCCTATACAAATATTAACAGATTGTATAGTTAGAGACAAGAAGTAACAAGTGATTATGACAAACAAAAGCAATGAATGGGAAGAAAAGACAACATTAATGAAAATATAATCATGCTGTTGACATTTCCTAAAAATACCAATATAAAAGCTCCATAATTTAAAGGAGCTATCTCCATCTGTCAGACCATCAAGCCACCAGTGATGAGCTCTGTGTTGCATCACTGAACCTTCCTTACCGGTTGCCAATTATCTCAGTGCACAAATCTTTAATTAGAAGGTACCAAGCTTTTCGCTTTGCAAGCTTGCCTCAAATTTGGAAATGACAACTTGTTTACAGATATTGACTGAGAAGGGTGCCACTGAGGAGAGAGACACGACAGGTTTCTGAAGAAATCTCTATGTCCCTTTGATGGCTCTGTTTACACCCTGACTGTAGGTAGACCCTGTTGAATGGAAGTCTGTCAGTCTCTGTGTAGGAGCCTGGTTTTGTCCAAAACAAAATCAATGAAGTAAAGTGCTTCAAATGCTACCAGTTTTCCTTTGCAAAATCTCATAAAAATAATTACAAAGGCTGCATGGATGATGAACCATTCAAAGTCTTGCCACTTTGGTGAAAGAGAGTATTTTCCTTCACATTCCTGCCAGTATGCCTTGGATTTACATTCAAAATCTCCTTTAACAGCCATAATGAGACCTTGTTTTATACTGATAGATGAAAAACCCTACTAGGTATCATCCTCTGCTTCAAAAGGTTGATGCCATAAGTGGGTGATATACTTTGGACTTCATGGAAGGTTTACAACGCATC
The DNA here is from genome assembly GCA_013399915.1 of Illadopsis cleaveri. Taxonomy (NCBI): domain Eukaryota; kingdom Metazoa; phylum Chordata; class Aves; order Passeriformes; family Timaliidae; genus Illadopsis; species Illadopsis cleaveri. Next base: position 83,159 of record VXBB01023227.1, read on the forward strand.
TGACAAAATAGGAGGAAGAACACTTTTCATGATGTTGCTCTCAGAAAAAAACTTGAGGTTGTATAGACATCTTAAAGAGCTCTCACTTGGACATAAAGATGCAGAAATATCTTCTTATAAAATAAAGAAATTTTTAAGAGTTTCATATAGAGTCTTCCTCATTTTAAGTAACATATTTATTATCATATGATTAGAGGGTCCCTTAGATTATTATTTAGAAGATTGCTGGTGTGTTGTTACCATCTTCAAAAGAGATTTGCGGAATGGGATTACCCTTGTGTCACTTTATGAAGAAACACATTCTCTTAGCAATTTAAGTTTCATAATGCTATCCTACTTAACTTTCTGCCTGGATAGTGCTCCAATTAGATCAGTCAAAAAGGATAATTAATGATGTCTTTTTCAAATCTGGCTCTCTAAATATAACCAGTTTGGCAAAGAGAATTATACATGTAAACAGATTCAATACTGCATTTTCAGATTCTCCATGAACAGTGGATTAATTTCTAAAAGACACTTACTGAAGATACCTTTAGAATATTTATATCTTCCTTTTCCTAGATCCTTCATCAAGAACTCTAAGTTACAGATCAGCTTTTTATATTTCAAGGATTGAGGAGATTATAGATATTAACACCACTAATACAGAAGAAATGTCTCCTGCTAGTTACTGTTTTGTGCAGCAGTTCAGCTGCTCAACTGAGACTCACTTTTTCCTTATCTTTTCGTTTGTTATAGCTTCAATTTCTGAACTGATTTCAGAATACTTTGATGGGAAAAAAGATAGCTTTAAGAAAAATTGTCAATTTGGGGAACTATTTACAAAGATGTTGTCATTATGTGTTCTTTGTTTTCTCACGAATGTCTTCCCTTTTTAAGCCTGGTAGCTATTGGAATCTATTTTTTCTGGTGTCTAGCAACTTCTAATCTGAGCCATGTTCTTATAAAAAGTGTATTTTAGTCTTGGAGATAGACTTAAAAGCTAATTACAAATATCACTGCCAAGTAAGATGCAGTCAGGGTAATTTCTGTTTGCTGTGCCCTCAGCTTACTTTTCTGAACACCCTACAAAGGAAATCAGCAGTGAGACATTAGATAAGTTAAACGCTGCTCTGGTAAAGCAAGTAAAAAGATGCAGCTGCTAAATTTAAAGCTGCAGAAGGATCCAGAATAAACCAGTTAACACCAATCTATTGACATCCTTTAAGAAAATCTTTACTCTGCAGAGATGATGAAGATACTACACCCCAAGAAATGGGAAACACATGCTATAAAATGCAGTAAAACCTATTCTAGATATGGATCCTTTTCAACTTTCTCAGTGTATTTAAAACAATCTTTTAATTTATTAAAACTTATTACTATAATATTTACTTCATTTATGGTTTCATATATGCTTTACAACATGACTTGATTTTAATGGGTCCACCTCCTCCCAGGCTTTTTTTGTATTGGAAAAGAAAGGCAAGAAACCTGTACAGTTATTATTAGCTTGAATTCTGAGTATCACAGAAAATGGAAAGCAGAGAAATCTGAGCCCCAATATCTACTGCATCATTCTTCAAAAACAGCCTCTGGGTTTCCTAATAAAAATGTAGCTTTGCTTTATTTTTCTTTAAGAAGAAGAATTGCTTTAATTCCCAAGGAGACAAAAATAAAGCACCATCTAAAAGTAAGACTCAACCTGACCTTGAACAAATTCTGTAAGGAATTAAGGCAAGAAAAATTTGTCTTATGGGAAAAAGAATCAAACATTTTTTTGTTGGTTTGTGTCCACCTGTTACACAGGTGCCTGTGCTCAGGCACGGTATGTATACCACTTCTCAGGTACCTAAGAAATAGTCTAGCAGAGCTCTAAACTTATTTGTTTGCTCTCAAGTGACTCTCTGCAGTTCCAGCTGAAGATGGATACAAGGCAGCTAATTTGCTACCACCAAGGGAAAATGTTATAACATAAAAACATTCCCTCCCTTAGCTTCAAAACTGTTGAGTGCCTAGGGAGCCTGACTATTTGTAGAGCTGATACTATGCATATGCTTCCTCTGTAACTGTTACGTGCATACATCTGGCATCTGTCTCTGTGTTAAACAGACTTAATTGTCCCCAGTATTACTATGTAGAAACCCTCCAACCTAGATAAGTAATGTGAAAGAAATAAATTAAAGGATTGATACCATTTTTTTTTTGGTGGTATTGTTTTTGTATTGTTGGCAAGATATGCAATGAACTCTGTACTAGGGCTACAATAAAAATATTTTAGCTGTGCCTTCTGTGTAACTTTAGGTAGAGATTATGTCCTTGTCTTAGCATGACATTTGCACTTTGTACAGTTTTTTAATCAAATGGTGTTCTTTTAGCTGGAACTCCTTTTTCTATTTATTCCTCTTTTATTTTTTTTTCCTTTCTTGGTTGTTTATGACCCTTCTTTTATCCACATCAGACTTCAGAGCTTTTAATCACTTGTTAGATATAGCTGGACTGATTCTGAAGATATGTAATTTTTTTTTTTTCTTTTTTTTCTTTTTTTAAGTGTTATTAGGGGGACTCTAAATATTAGTACATTATTCAGGTCACTGTTGCCAGCAGAGTCAAGACTCAGGCAAAGCACATGATTTCAGATTTCAATATAGTTTTAAAAGATCAAAGAGCATGGAAAATCTTGTTCTTTGGTTAGACAGACCATGCAGAACAGTAATACTCTGAAAGATGGAGGTAACTGCATAGAACTAATACCAAATTGAAGGCCTTTTGAAGTTACTTTAACCTTTGTGTCAGTGTTCATCTCAAAATTCCCCAGCAAAGTAAAAAAAATGCTTTTAATTGAGAAAACACACAGAAATGAGTTCTTCCTGTAAAACAAGAGAGAGAAAAAAAAAAATAGCTGCTGGTTTGACATCTGAAATTAGTCATGACAGTAGAAGAAGCGCCTTGAGGATATTTCATCTTTGCTAAGATTTATTCCTTTGAGCAAGACTATAAAGCATAGACTTTCCTAATGCAACTGTACCTGCACAAGTCTACTTAGGACTCAGAATAAAGCTATTGCTACAGCTGAGATCTTCTGAAGAGCCTGACTTTCTCCTACCGTGTGCATTAAACCGTGGGGAGTAGGAAGACAGACTGTAGGTTTTTCACCCCTCCTGTTAAAGTTTTATTGTCATGCAACAGGGAAGCAAAGCAGAGAAACTTCCATTTAAACTCCTGTTGAAGGGAGAGTTCTTGTCAGTCAAGGGACTGAATAAAAGCCCACAGGATGTAGATTCAGACATTGAAAATAAGGTTCATTAGTGACATAGCAGCAGCTATAAAAAGGAATAACTTCCTTCAAGAAACAGAGAAAGTCACACAATCTAATTTTTGACAATTCAAATTAGACAAGAATTCTTATGTCATCTCTGGAGACAATGGAGAGTGATGGATTCAGAGAGCCATTTAGAATGCCACTAAAACTCTCCAGACCTAGAACATGTCATAGGTAGGTCTACCTATCTTTACATGCATGGAGTTGATGTCCTGAAGTTGTCTACATCTGTATTAGGGATATGTATCAATTGGTCTACCTTTTCTTATAAGCTGAGATAAGCTTTTTAGCACCCAGAAAATTGCCTGCTTTGAGTCTAAGAGCCATATATTTCCTAAACTAATGTAGGTGGGATTGAGATGTGTAGCTCAGCAATGACTCCCCTTTTCCACAATGTGCATTAGCACATTGTCTTACCATTGATAAGAAAATAGTCTCTTTTCAAACTAATAGCTAAGTGATATCAGATGCACATAACTTCGGGAAATCCACAGAATATTTATCAGATCAACTTTGATGGTATTTTTCCACTGAGCTGTTTTCAGGAAAGAGCAAACAAAATTCCTTCTTTCCTTACACTGTGTTATCATGCTTATAACAAGCTACTACCATTTTTTAAATAATTAAGACTTGTGACAAATTGCTGCACTTTGAATGCCTGAAGGAACACATTGGGATCTGATGTTCTTCATTGAGGAAAATTGTAACTGAGCCAGAACCCTTACACAGCTGCAGCCCTGACTCCAGGTTCATATCAGAAGCATAGCAGGGAGTGACTTTGCTGGTGCATAGATTCTTCCACAATTACAAAAGTAAGATACTTGACATGCTTTAAAGTGGCATTTTATTTTATTTTTTATTCCAGAAATTTAGCAAGAGAAATCCAGATCAGCTGGATCTCTACTTTGTCTCCAGAGCAAGCCAGCACGTTGCCAACTTAACCAGAACATCATCCTGCCTCCTGAAGGAATCTGGGGACAGAGTCAAATCTTCTGTCCAGCCATACCTTGCTTTTTACAGCCCAGGCTCTGCTGGTTCACAGATCTAGCTGAAACCTGAACACAGCAGTGTACTGGGCACCTTGTAAATCTATTGAGATAGAGAAGCATGTCTGGAATTTCCACCAGTCGTGATTTCATTCTCAGAAATCTGATCTCAATTTTTTATTTTAAAGGCTGAGTGGGACTGCGATATTTCATTCACTAAATCTGTTGCTTTCAAAATCAGCCCAAATATTCCTTCTTTAAATAAATTTTCAGTTAAAATTTGGCATGTGCTTTTTAATTCAACAACGCTAAGTTGGTATTTCTCAGAGAGTCAGACTATGAGGATAAACAACTGTCAACAACTTATTTCATAAAATACCAGTCACAGTCCTCTGAAAAGCTGATACACTTCTTTAGCAGTTAATTTTTCTTTAAACATAATCAAGTGGAAAACCAATGATGGTAATCCTGTAAGTGGATCTGCATTATCAAATGATCTCATCACATTTTACCACAGATCACAGATTTGATCATCCATTATAGATTTAGAGACTGCAATCTACTGGCTTTCTTGATATACAACTAAATTCAATTCCAGCTTGATGTTACAAACTGTCTTCAATAAGTTCATTTGCTGTTCATTGCACCTGCACTTCAAAAGGGCTTTTACTGGACAGTGAAGAAAGGCTAATATTCACAAGATAGATTGGGATAGAATATACCAGTGTATATATATTTAGGTTTAGAATGTGTTTTTTGGTATCTAAGAGCTATTAAAAATATATATTTATATTAAAAAAAAAAAAAGTAAAACTAATATGGGAAAATAATGGGCAATTCTTTGTTAGGCTAAACACTTTGAATAAAAAGGTCTTATGTAAGTCTTATTTTCAAGACCANNAGTTTTTTTTTAAAAACAAAAAAAAAAAAAAAAAAAAGAGAAAAAATAATATGTTAAATTTAAATGTTTATGTAAACCAACTTCCCTAAAGTTTCCTATGACTAATTCTTTAGAAATTAATTTGTTTGAAATCTTTCTTTCAAAAAATCATATCTAAAATAATATATTTACTTTGCTTACTGTGAAAATCTGTTTTCTAAAACAATCAGCAAAGGTTCTGGAATGTAATTGCCTATTAAATTTCAAAGAGGAAATCAAAGAGGGGTAAAAATACAGGATAAAACATTTTGCACAGAGAGGGATATGTATATTTCAGTCACTTTTTATTTTCTGACTTTGGAGAGGAAAATAAAGCATTTTCTATAAGCTTTCAGTGTCCCAGTTAGCCTACTCTAACTGTGATGACCACATGCATCTTTGATGACATGGATGAATACATCTAAAATTCAAGTCTTCCTTCTAGCAAAACTGTAATCCAGTACAGAAGGTCAATGACAGCCTGCCTTTTAAGGCCAACTGTTTGTGAGTAGTAAAGCAGCATTTTCTTGTTAGGAATTTTCTCTCTGCTTTGCTATCTGATTTCTGCAGGGGCATACATCTATTTACCACACTAAATCCTGTTGTTCATCTTTTGCATGTAACATATTCTTTATTCATTTACTAGAAGTAGACAAACAGAATTGGCTTTTTTGTCCAGCAGTCTCCAAAGAATCTGCCAATTCTAGCTAATCCCCTCCTACTTATTATTCAGCAATCAGTGTCTGCCAATAGGATTTGGAAATCCCAAAAGATAATGTTTAAAGGGAAGGGTTAAATTCAGCTTGTGTAATGCTATTCTCTGTTCGTGGGATAATTCATCATATCCAAGGTATCTGTTCCAAGGAGGGTCCTAAGGCTGCCAATTAAAATAAATCAAACTAGATGGACAGCCATCTGAGTGAATGAGATCTCTGCCATGATCTGAAGCAACTTTATTAACGGTGAGAAGCAATGTTGGTAGAGACAGTTCTTTTAATCTTCTCCAAAGGACCTCATACTCCTTGCAGAAAGTTGTGTTTGGGAGGTCTAGAGCTAAGCTCCCTGAGAAGCAAGGATATTAAGAGAAACCTGCTGGGGTACTTGATTTAACATTAAAGTGAATTTATCAGCTACTCTCAACTTTTTGAGAGGCTAATTGAATTATCAAAGGCTGCAATGGGGAATGTAAAACCTTCTGAGAACAGATTTGTAATATAGATAAAATCCTTAACTCATGCCATGTGATTATCTTAAAATGTAGAAACAGGCTGGGTGCTAAAATACACCTGAATTTAGGATTCCTTTTGCCTGGCTAAAGGCTCTCTCTACCCACCAAAATTATTGGAAAAAGTCAAGTATTTGGTAAAAAAGACAAAATTATTTAAAAAACATCTATTCTGTGTCCCCTTTCAATGTCTTCAGGTGTGCTAGGTGGTCAGGGAAAATTCCGTCAAATTAGTTACCTTAGGAACTAGGGTATGTTCCATTGAATTTGTTGCTCAACTGTTTACAACATAAATTTTAATCTTTCAGTTTCTAAAGGCTTTCAGAAAGAGTATACAACTTCCCTCATTTTCAGTGAGACCACACATGACTAAAATCAAAGATGAATGCATCATCTGCATGAACTAGGGCGTATAATAGTGACTGAAAAGTTGCTATTAGCCTAGACAATAATTTCATCTGTGAAAGTTCAACCTTGCAAGATATTTAACTAAATTTTGAATTAACAAGAATTTTGCAAGATAATGAACTGAAAATTTATTTTTTTTTTAAATTATGTCACTTCCATGTATCTATTGGTGTGGAATTGTGGAACAGATCCTGGCAAAATAGACTAGTGGATTGGGAGTGTGTGAGTCTGAAATAGTTAATGACCAAAGGCAATCTATTGTATCTCACTGACATTTTGCAAGAGATCGCTTTCATATAAATAAACAGTAATGTTCACGAAGATGTTGCTGGATTTATGTCATAAAGACAAAGCTTTTCCTACAATACCTACATTGTCGTATGCTTGTTGAGGAATGTATGACAAGTACTTAATTACCCTACTGACAATTATAAAAATACTTATAAAAGTAGAAAAAAAGCCATGTTAAAATTGAAAGTATAAGTAAAGCTTTCAAGACTATCATGGCAGAACAAAAGATATAAGACTAATTTTGCACCTGTTAACCTCCTATGCTGCGATCAAGTGCAGTTACAACAACCTGGAGCAAATCACACCACGAAGAGGTGAAAAGAGGTGATTGTAAGAAGTGTGAATACCATTCTAAATCCATAATAAATTCATTTCTGAGTGAAAGGACATCTGTTAAAATGCTTTCTCTTACCCAGAAGCTTTAGTGATATTTGAGAAAAAGCAGGTAAAGAATGACAAAAAAGAGGATAATGTATTAAGACGCTGTAAGGCATCAGAAAGAACATATACTGTAATCTTATTCCATGATAAAAGTGTGTCCTGTCCCATGAATGCAACTGGTGATAATTGTGAGTTATTAGTAATTATACCAAGAACCAAGAGCTTATCTCTGATGCACAAAGCAAAATATCTGTAGCAGTCTCAACACATGCTGTGTTTGCATTGTCCCTTTTATGGAGATTTTTATTCATTTTTTATTTATTTCCCTTTGTATTTATCTCCCTTTTATGGAGACCCTTTTGTTTATCTCCCTCTTATGGAGACCTCCTAGAGGAGTGCAGAATCCATCATCCAGTAAAGTGGACCTGGGACCAGATCAGGAGAAGCTGTGGTGTTATTAGTATCTCTAATTTATTCCGCTAAATAGAAATGTTCTGTTTTTATGAGAGACAACAGGCCCCTGAATTCAATTCTTTCAATATATGCAAATCAAATGTCTTTCCAGCCTTGCAAGGGCCTCAGAAGTAAGTTTCCTTTTCCCTGATTTTTGGAGAGCCATTTCACTGACAATTACAGATTTAGCAGAATATTCTGAGTTGGAAGGGACCCACAAGTATCTTCAAGTCCAACTCTTCAGTCAATGGACTGTACAGCAATTGAACCCAAAACCTTTGTCTTACTAGCACCATGCTCTGACCAACTGAGCAAATCTTAGTGGCCCACATCTTTTCACTTTCCATCTGTCACAAAAGGCAAGTTAAACTTTTTCAAAATTTGGAATATTGTTGAAAAGTTGGCTGGGGCTTTGAGCAACCTGGTCTAGTGCAACTTTTCTCTGTCTGTGGCAGGGAGGTTGAAAATAGATGGGTCTTTAAGGTCCCTTCCAGCACAAGCTATTATATGATTCCCTGATTCTATGATCTTTGTTCCATTAATATTCCTATTCATGACAGTTCTGTCCTCCTTGAGCTGCTCCAAGGGGCTGTTAGTGTCCCTGTGCTTGGTTCTGTTCACTAGACTGGTTTCTGTTGCACTGCATACAAAGATAACACTGTCACAAATAACACATTGTGCCATGAACAGTGGAACTAATTAAAGCTTCTTTTCTGAAAACTTTTGTATTGACTAACACATCTTGGAAGGCACAGTCTGCTTGAAGCTTTCTAAGTAACTGAGGCATTGTTAATGACTCTCTTCAGTCAAGAGTCTTCAGCATCTGATAATCTGTGACATCAGTTTTCCACTGATGTTGAACACTTATATAGTCCATTACAGCTGTCTATATCCACAAAATTTTGTGTCCTGCATCCTGGGATAGATGCTGGTTCAGAAGTTATGGGTAATCAGGGAAATGTGCAGACACATAATGTAATTTCATGGATTTATTACTAAAAAACCCTGAAAGTATATCTAAAAAAATCAAGTTATTCTTTACATAAATGTTGTTGAAAGACTTATTTCTCTACATGGGATTTCTTTTTTTTTCCTTGAATATCTGGAACAGACTTAGAAGATCATTAGTGGTACCATTACTACTTATTGGTCAAGGTTTTCAAATATGGCTTTCTAAGCAAATCAATGTAAAATATGTTTAAATGACTGCTCATGGAGAAGCAGATTAGCCTCATTATCCTGAAGAAACTCACTTATTATCAGATTATCCTGAAACAATTCACTAAAATGTCCAGGTTGTCTCTGACACTGAACTAACTCTGACACCTCCACTCGATGTGCAGTACTGGTCTGTGTTGTTTACATTTACATCTTGGCAAGGAATGTCAGAGGGTCATATCACCAGACTCTGATCCTTGCATGCCTCCAAGGAAGGTATGTGTGAGATAGGTGACCAACTTCCCACTCTAGCATATGGAGTCCTACTTAAGAGAACCAACATCATGTGCATTCTAATGTACATACTTACAGTTGATCTAAATCCCTAATTAGGTGTATGAATATGGATCAAATTGGCACTCCAAATATCTAAATATAAATGTGGGTTACCATCTTTTGGCAGAAATACTTGAAAATACTGGATTCTCTATCCTAAATACAGTCTTCTGTAACAAGAGACTTCGCAAAGAATTTTGTCAGTGATTATGAGCAGAGCTGCAGAAGTGGCATCCAATTGGTTTCTTTTTGTTTCTGTGTTAGAAAAAGTCCTATTTTGATTAATCACTCTTGCTACAAAAATGTGCTATTTTTTCACAGCCGTTTTCAAGAAAGCTGTCTTGAAATTTCTTGGAAGACACGCTCCAGCTTGTTGTGCCCAGCTGTGTTACATAACGTAACAACACACACGTGATTAATGAAAACCATATCATCCTACACAAGTCAAGAAAGAAATAATTCAATTCACTTAAAAATTTCTATCCCTTCCATAAGAAAAAAAGATCTCCTAGTGCTACTTTAAAAAATCAAGCAGATTAGCTTCTGTACTCAACACTTGGAGCAAATGACAAGAAAGAAGTTTGAAGAGATAATAGGACAAAAACTAACCACAAGAGGCCAACATATTTTTATCAGAGAAAACCACAAATATTAGGGGGAAGAAAAAAACAAAACCTGAAGAAATACTAGTGCTAAGAAGCAATTTTGTCCTCCAGCATGAACTATATTATAGACCCTCAGCCAACAATAAATGTCACTTATTGCATACAACTGTAATCAAATAGCATCCAAGATCAGTTCACACAAGAAAGGTAAATTGAAATAAATTTTCAGGCCAACAATCTTTAAACCTAGGAAGCTTAAGCATGTAATTTTCTACATGAGTAGAAAAAAAAGTCTTTTAAAATGGAGAATTTGTCAATGGCTCAATATAAAGAATTCAAAGCACAAGCAAAAATTTACAAGTATGTACATAATATGTGATGGCAAGCATGCAGTAAAGGGAATGTGGGGTATATAGCTGCTTTTTCTAAAGGCAACACCCTATTAAAACTAAAATAAAATCAAAAGAGGAATCTGTGATCATAAAAATCTTATAGACTGCCTCATAAAACATTTTAAACTAAACTTTTAAGTTATTTAAATGGTGCTTGTTAAGTTCTGCTGTGTTAGGTATGCCTTTGTTTGTTTGTTTTGGATTTTTTTCCCCAACTGGTATTAAACAAAAGTAGAAAATAAAATGTTATTTTTCTAATAAGCTCTACACAAGACAACATTTCAACACATTTTAACTTGAAGATTTGTTTTACCAACAATGTTTTACCAACAATGTTTTACCAACATTGTTCTGTCATAAATATATAGAAAAATTACACAGCTGTAATTGCTTCCATAATCTCAAGTAAAGAATTAATTCTTCTCGGTGAGAAAGAAAAATGTGGTGAATTTTAAAAGGTGTCCAAAAGTGGACTCTGGCTAAGGTCTAACTGAAGTTGTTCCACATCCAGAGTTTTAGTCAAAAGGAGGTGAGCTGAAATGAACACCGCAGGACTTTTTATCCTATGCCTGTCTAGAGGACCTCTTTTTAGGAATAAATTTGGATATCTGTGGTGATGAACAGAGAAATACCTCCTGAAAAGTACAGTTGCTTTAATGAAATATAAGCTATTGCCAAATATGTAAAAGAAATATGTTATTAATAACTACTTTTATATATTTATATTTTATTCTTCAGTCTTTTGTTTCTCATCTTGCTCTTCTGTTTTTTTCTGCTCATGCTTCTTTTATTCTGTTCCTTTTGCAAAATGTGTAATGTTCTATCAATGCTATTTAGAGAGCTGGCATATGGTTTTCTGAAGTCACCACAATTTTATTTTTTCATTGAAAAAATTTTCCAGAACTAAAAATAAACCATAGAATTAATCCCCAAATATGAACAAAAACCTGAATGGTTTACCAAATAACCTTTGTTTATTTTAGTTTGAATATTTTAATGAATTCTGGGGGTTTCCCTCATGAAGTACAGATTTAATAAACTCATAATTGTATACTGACTGCAGCTACAGGTCACCAAATGAGAGTCAGTCACATTCACTCACATAAGCAAAAAGCAGTAATACTGTTTCAAGCTTTATGGTTTTGGTCAGGTATAGAATTTTTCCCAGCATGAACAGACAGACTGTAAATGAAAAACTTTCTCATTCTCAGCTGAAATTTGTGTCTTTCAATAAAGTAGGTAATAACAAGACAAAATATTTCATGCTTTAGCAAAAACTGCCTTTTCAATAAATTTAGACTAGGTAGTAATGAGCTATATTGTTCAGGGTTTAATCTGTTCTTAAAAAAAGTGGGAAGTCATTCTTCTGCCCTGCTCTCAGGTATTAAGTCCGTACATCTTTTATGTTGACAGTTCAGCTTCAGGCTATAAAATAGAAGAACCTGTTCTACATCTCCTATTTAAAACAAGAGCAGAAAAACTAAACCTCCATCAATCTGCTGTCTTTTTTTTATGGCTTATCTGTGGGAAAAAATGAATCATGAGAAAGATTTGTTCTGATTCTACAGACAGATCCATCAACCTACCAGTACCCGTGAACCATGCATTCCTGCAGAGATTGGCGCTAATGATGTAGCTGGGATTTTAAACATAACATCAAACTACTGCTATTTGCTTGCAATCTTTAATAAGAATGTATTTAGAGAAGGAGCATGCACACAGCACACCCAAAGCAATACGGGTTCACATGGTATTTTTTTTACACATCTTCACTTCTTTCAAATAGCATGCTTTCTTTTAGACCTCTACCAAGACCAAAACAGACAGTGATATCATTTTGAACAGGTTTTTTATGTCCAAATGTAGTAATTGCAAAATTAATACAAATATGCAGTTTCTTCACCAAATTATTTGTAAGGTCTTCAAGAAATAACTTTCTGTCAAGCTCTGATATGTGATTTTTTCAAGCTGCAACTTTCCAAAAAACAAACCCTACACATCTTTATGATCTCACATGTAAATTTTGGATCACAAGAGAAGACGGCTAATAGATGAAGTATTTGCTCACCTGAAAGAAGCAGATCAACAGACTGAAGTCTACTTGTGATGGTATGTAGGGTGAGGATAGCAAAGGAAAGCAAAGTCAGGAATGCTTGAAAAATAAAATATTTTTTGTTAACAGGAAGAAAATTAAACTTTGGAGAAAGGATTCATTTCACATCTGAATCCCTCTTCCAAAATGGTCTCTGATTTCATCTTAATGCTGTGAATATCCATGTCTGTAAAAGTGTGGTAGCAGTTGCAATAAAACACATGTTTCTTTCAGTCAAGGGCCACTGCAGGGTGTATTCAGGAATACCTCTCACTCAGGTAAATAAGCAGGGTAAAATGGAGTGTACAGTGTGGCAGTGATGCAAATGATTTAGTGTAGTGCCAACATGTAGTTTCAGCCCCTTTTTTAGATATCTCTATCCAGAAATTTCTTAATGCGTTCAGACCCAGTGCCAGAAAATATCAACTAAGTGGAGAAAAAAAAAAATTAAGACAGTCTTAAAATATTGTAGTTCTGTTGGCTTTAAAACATGACACAAGTGTGAGAAACATAGAAAACATACAAGTATAGTTTGATGGCATTTATTCTGTAAAGATTATGGAAAGTGTATCTTGTATGGATTATTTGGATATTTGCAGAGGATGAAAAAAGCAGCTAATTACATAAGCTATCAACAACTTCCCATGAAAAGAGCTTATAGGGTTTCTGACCTGATATGATATTCATTTAATCTAATTTATGAAACTGCTTGAGGAAACGTTCAGCTGCTTTCTTGAAAGACTGACTTGGGGATTATTGGAGCTGTATAATTGTTCAACTGATCAGACTTAAAAAGAAACATTTTGTTTTACATTAATCTTGCAGAAATGGGCAATGAATTTGAGAAATAGATTGCTGTCTAAAAGTCCTGCCAAAAAATGTCTAGCTGTGAGCAACCATAACTATTTTTTTCTAACAGTCTCATTTTCTTATTTTCAATCTTTATCCAACATCTGTTTTCTCCCCTCCTCTGTAACATAATTATGCAGAAATCCAGCATAAAACAGGTTGAGCACTTAATAACAGGCAGCTTAAACATTTTTTTCCCATTGATGCACTGCAGATGTTTCCTTCTTTTTCTTTTTTTCCTTTGGCTTCTCATCTAATTTGTATACATTTCTATCATGATCTTGAATATGCTCTCATAACATATGGAAGCACCTGAAAGTAAGTCTGGAAAATGCACATGTTTATAAGGCTTTTATTGGTTAAGTAGAACATTTAGCAGGAAAGCAGTGTTTGTCCAGATAATGTTGAAGGAATTTGACTGAGATCAGTAGTCTGCCACAATAAGAAAGACTTCCAGACTTTTTAAAGATATTCTGTGTAAAGGTTTGTAGTCTTTCAGCACATATCTGTGTATATGTATTCTTTTTCCAAGTTCACTTTTCTTTTTATTTGACATAAACTTATCTCAAAAGTAGTTATAGCTCCATGATAAATATTCCTAATTTTACAAATACTTCATTTCAGGAATTAGAACTGGACATCTAGCCTGAAAGAGATGTCAAAGAAGATTACTGCCAGATATTCAAAATGTCCACTAAAATATAAGGGTTCCTCCATGCAGCGGAACAGGTGCAAGATGCTGATTTTGCCTTAATTTCCAAAGGATATTCTTATTATGACTAATAAAGGATTCTATTTCATCTGGAATAAAATAATGTTTAAACAAGTTGAGGCTAACTTTGGAAAAAAATACTAAAATTCCAGGAAATCTTCAAACAAAAAAAAAAGAAGATACAAATTACAAAAAACAATGCTATGCAGAAATAGAATGGATTTCATTTTATGTGGTACATGTAAACAAAACACAGTGAGTGTAATTGAATGTACAGCCTATTGTAATTAGAGGATTCTATCATCAGGTTCACATAAATACTGTAACTGGAATTATTCCTTCAATGGTGAATGAGTTTATATGAGATGAATCCTAGCAAGCCTGGTAAGGTAAAAAAAAAAAATCCCTATGGGTTTAATAATGTGTTACTGCTCCTGTTTGAAAACTGAAGACTGGACAACTTGGGGTTTTTATTCAAACTGTCACTGATTTAGCTCTATATTCTTGGTACGGAAGAAAACTATTGAATATTTTCCATATATTCTGGATGCTTGTGCAAAAATGTTGATTTTAACATTTTTCAGCCTGTCTGCTGCATGAATTTTTTACATTTATTTGCACTCCACATTTAATGTATTATATACAATATGGATGAGATACTACCCTTTGTTACCGAGACACCATATAATCTGATGGCTGCTGCTGAAGGAAAAATATTGTTTGCTTTCATTTTTCTAAAAAGACATGATGAAGAGTAAAAAATCAGCACAGAAGACACATGTAAATTCCTAGTTTATTTATGAAACATTCTTTAAGAGGGTCACAAACCTGAAGCTTCTAAACTGTTGTTTTAAAGTAAAAGAAAAATTCTGCCGTTGAATAATGGCATACCTAGTAAAGTAAGTTTGACAAAGATGAATAAAGGATGTTTCTTAACTAAATATGAGTTTTAAGGAAATCTGAAACATTAGTATCTTTTTGAGGGGCAAAATTACATTTAGGAAAGTTACAGATTATGAAATTATTTAATTTTCCCTTTTTTTCTCTGAAAGATGGCTAGTTTCTCTCCAAGGCAGAAAGTTAACAATCATTTTCAACTTAAAAAGTAACCCCAAAGAACAAAAAGACCAAACCCAGAAAAAAAATGCCCATCCAAAACTAAACTCCAATTTCAAATCCCCCTTTTTCAAAAGGTAAAAAAAAAAGCATTTGATATCTTTTTTTACAGCTATTTAACGCTAGAAGCTGCTTTAATAATGAAAGATTACATGGATAGCTTTTGTAATGTGCCCAGTCAAGTTAGTCATAAATATGTGCATACAGAACAGAAAAATTCTTTTGTAATGCAAAATATTACTTTGCAAAAAAATATTATTTTCATGAAGGAGTTCTTCAGTATACTTGAAAGGCCTATCTTGATAGTTGCACTTTTAAATTATCGAAGTTGCAGAAAACTCTTGTTGTTGCGCATCGTCCTCACCTGCCCCCCAGCAAAGGAATCAAAGCAGAAGAGGAAGACTGGAAGCAGAAGTATGTGGGAAGAAACTGAAAGACATCCTGCATCCTGTATATTGCAAAATTACCCTGGAAATCTGCTTAGAGCAACCTGCCATGGAGTGTGTTGAAACTTACAGTGCCCTCATACATGCCTAGAAAATTGGGATTCTTGGAATTAATCCATCCAGACTGCAATTTAATGAAGTTTATTGGATTAATTGGGAGGCGGGAAGGGAAGAAAAGTGAGAAAGTGAGGAAAAAAAAGGTAGCATAACCTTCAACACAAACACAAAGAGCTCTTTTATATGGGATTGACGAGACTGTGCTATGGTTTACGGTAGAGATTTTCTGCACACCACCATTATACGTGAAGGGACCCTACAAGAAGGATGGAGAGAGACTATTTACAAAATAATGTAATGACGACAAGGAGGAATTTCTTCAAACTGAAAGACAGTAGCTGTAGATTAGATATTAGGAAGAAAATCTTCACTGTGAGGGTGGTGAGGCACTGGCACAGGTTACTCAGAGAAGTTGTGGATGCTCCAACCCTGGAAGTGCTCAAGGACGGGCTGGATGGGGCTCTGAGCAACCTAGTTTAGTGGCAGATGCCCCTGCCCATGGCAGGGGAGTTGGAAGTTTTATGATTTTTAAGAACCATCCTAAACTATTCTATGATATTGTGAAAAATACCTTTTACGCAGGTTTAAGTTATCTGTTCTTTTATTTCCCTTCTTTTTCAACACTTGAAATTCAAGATTTTTTCCTAGTATTCACCACCAACAGAGATTTTGTAATTGCTGTTAGGTAATGTTTCATGTACAAAGTAAAAATATAATTACTGCATACACACGAGATCACTGCAAGGTTCTACCAAGCCATGATATCTTTCAGAATAATATCTTCCTGTCTTTGTGAGGGGAATTTTTCCCGACTTTAAAATATGCTTTTTACAAAGTTGACAAGCCTCAGTTAGGGTTGGCTGATACATCATTTAAATTCTTTTTAATTTTCAATATTTGTGCAGTTCTATGTATTGTGATAATTGTCTTCCTCCTTATGAGACCTGAATTGCTTTCTTACCTCCAGATTTCACCACTTTCAAGTTTTCTGATATTGTTGTCAAAGTTCCTAGGACTTAAAACTTCCAAAGTTTTATCTGGTATTTGCTGCTTGAATCTTAAGTCTTGTAAATATAACAATTTACTGTACAATGCTGCTTTTACAAAGTTAGTATTATAAAATATGTACTTATATACAGAACAAGCTGTTCTGGTGTGGTAATTTAAAATAATAATACCTATTTACAAATCTTTTAATAAATAATAGACAAAGAAGTTAATTGATATGTCATTTATAATTGAATCATGCAATCATGTGTCTACCAAAGATCTCAAACTTCAATATAGTTACTCACAAAAAGTAAAGAAATTTATCCCTAAGAAAATGTTAATCCAAAAAAAATCTGAATTGTGCCCTTTGCAGCTCAAGAAGACAAACAATGTTGACTGGAAGGTGGCTGGTTCCAATTCTAACTGGAACAGACATTCAAATAAGTCAGCTTCCTTTCCTTTGCAAAATGAGTATTCTAAAAAATGCCGAGATTCACCAACTGTAATAAAACTGACATCCTCTATCCAGTCATCTAAATCCTGAGTAAGCTCAGGAAGATGTTAATTTAAAAAAAAAAAAAAATCTACACAAGTTTAATATTATTGAAAATCAGTCTGGACTTTGGTCATGGACTAGACTTGGCAGTACACTGGCTGTTGTTCTAAAGAGAAAGGTAAGACATTATTTATTTTTATACTTCTCTACTTCTTTGTTGTTAAATATTGTCAACCATAAGATCTATCTAGCTTCTTTGATCTAGGGAGAATGTGCTATATCTTTACGTCAGAAATGAGCAATGGTAATACCTAACTAAGACCTACACTTGCAGTGAACAGTATAATTACCAGTGTACCTTCAGGCCTTACCTAAATATCATCATTAGATCATATATCATGTATATTACCTGATATAATTCACACAATATGGACTGAAAAGTGAACAGCTTGCATTAGCTGACAGCTTTTTCCCTCTTTATCTCAGGAAAATTATTCTACCTTCACCAGGGAGATACTTGGAAAACATCAGCTTTTGAAGGCATATTTACTAGTTCAGCAGACCAAATGGTCTTAAAAGACTCACAAAGGTATTGTGTAACTCTCACAACTATATTCTAGTCTCCTGGGCTGAAATTCTACCAGGACACAGAATAAAATAATCTGTGTTCTGGGAGGGCTACATTGCTTAGACATGTAAATTGGGAAGTTGATCTTTTTATGCTCCCTACCTCCTATCTGTGTAAAAAGAGAGGCTCTATCAGAGACAATTTCAGTTTAAATTCTTAATACAGAAATTCAAACACTATTTAGTAAGGTGGTGGTTTTTTGTTTTTTGTTTTTTGTGGGGGTTTTTTGTTTGTTTGTTTGTTTGTTTGTTGTTCTTTGTTTTTTTGTTTTTTGTTTGTTCTTTGTTTTTTTTTTTTCCCCCTGGTTTACCAAAACTTAGGAAAAAGAATTTTTAACCTCATGAAAGAAGGCTTTTGAAGAAGCCAAATGCAATGCATCAATATAGGAGATTCATGGATTGAGAGCAGTCATGGTGACAAGGACTCAGTTTCTAGTGGATGAAAAAATAGATGTGACCCAGCAATGTGCACTCACAGCCCAGAAAGCCAATGGTGTCCTGGGCTGCATCCTGGTAGCCTGTGGCCAGCAGGACAGGGGAGAGGATTCTGTCCCTCTGTGCCACTCTCATGAGACCCCACCTGGAATGCTATGTCCTGCTCTGTTATTCACAGCACAAGAAAGACATGGACCTGTTAAAGAGGGTTTAGAATGAGCCAAAAAAAGTCAGCG
Organism: Illadopsis cleaveri; assembly: GCA_013399915.1. Lineage (NCBI taxonomy): Eukaryota > Metazoa > Chordata > Aves > Passeriformes > Timaliidae > Illadopsis > Illadopsis cleaveri. The sequence goes on from VXBB01023227.1 coordinate 101,670, forward strand.
GGCTAGAGCACCTCTTCTGTGAGGACAGGCTGAGAGAGCTGGGTCTGTTCAGCCTGGAGCACAGAAGGCTCTGGTGACACAGCAGCCTATCAGTATATATATGGGGGTTTATTTAGGGAGATGGAGAAAGACTTTTTATCAGGGCCTGTGGTGACAGAACCNTGCTCACTTGACAAGCATGATTTTTTTCAGAAATAGACTCATGACTTTCACTTCCAAATTGAAAATATGGCTGAAGGGCCTGGATGCTTTTAAGTTACTACATTTTGCAAGAACAAATAAGAATACTAATCATGAGAATGACATAACTAACATGAACAAAACTAGCAAGAAACCATCCTGCTGGATGGCAGCACACTGGAATGAACACAGCATGAAGATTATTATATAAAAGATAAAGAATGGGGTGGATCANGTTCAGATTAGATGCAAGGAAGAATTTTTTCACAATGAGGGTGTTGAGTTCTGCTTTTGTTAGAGAGATTAGACTAGATGATCTGTAAATGTGCCCTTTTACCAGCACCATTCTATGATTCTCTGATGACATATGTCATGTATCTTAACTTTTATGTTCTTTATTAGTATTAATTTGTCACAAACAACAGCCTATACAGCCTTGGCTATAAAACTGCCTCAGCCAAGGAGCAAGTGGTAGGCTTTTGCTCCAGTCTTCAGTTCTCTGTACAACATGTCATTGTTCANAAAGATGGTTAGGGCAGGAAGGATTTGGCGCCGTTAACCTTGACAGAGCAGTCTTTGCCCTAAGCAGTCTTTGTGCTTTCATAACATGAGCCACCAATGTTCATTTGGAGACAGACGAAAATGCAACCACATTTCACTCATGGACTAGTACTCATGTCTTGTTAAATGCACCCACTTAGTCACTGATGTAGACTTGCTTTCCTGATGAATTTTAAGAGAGAATGCAATTATTCAAATGTGAAAACACTATAGATTTTANTGTTTTCTCCTTCTACAGAGAAAATGAGAGAACTTAAGTCAAGAGCTTAATACACTGCTGGGAGGTACTCAGAGACTGCTGTGATGAGTATCAACAGAATGAACAGAAATATCTAACACATTATAGAACAGTGTAGGAAGAGGTTGACTTCCACAGAACTACCTGCTCTTTTCATGATAACTTGGCAGTTTATGTGCAAGACGTGCA
>VXBB01023228.1:0-67372 GCA_013399915.1 Illadopsis cleaveri
GCTGGGCTCCCCAGGACAAGAGAGCCCCAACTGGGATGTGCCTCATATTCAGAGGTGTTCTCTGAAGAAGCCCAGAGCCCTTCCCCACTCCAGGGCACCCCCAGGAGCTCTGTGGTGGCTGACAGGTGTGTCCCAAAGGGTGCCAGGTCCTCACTGCCACCCTNAGCCATGAGGAATGGGTCATAGAAGAGAAAAAAACACTTCCCCAACTGGTTTCAACAGATAGTAATAGAATACACACTTTTAGTTACATCTTGCATTGCCACCCAAGACAGGCCCACACTGGTGCTGTGTCTGTAACACCGGGTTCCATCGGCTCTCACACATCCCTTGTGAGAGCTGGGATGGATCAAGAGGCTGAATGTGAAATGGATCCTCATCGGGATGTTGGTGTTTACAGGCTCCATGTGCACCTTCAGGTTCCTAAGGTGGCCTCACACCTGACCTTCTCCTACACGAGGTGCATCTCCATTCTCCCAGGCCTTGCCATTGCCTCCCGTGACCCAGGCGCTGTGGCTGGAGCACTTGTCAGTGAAAACTGGGGTGAAAAATTCACTGGGTATCTCAGCCTTCTCTGTGTCCCAGGAAACCAGCTCTCCCATTTCCTTCCAGAGACAGCTCACAATTTGTCTAATCTTACTTTTATCTCCATCTTACCTGTAGAAGCTTTTCTTCTTGCCTTTGATGTCCCTGGTCAGGTTTAATTCTATCAGTGCTTTACCTTTCCTAACCTGATCTGTGCCTGCTCAGGCAGTTTCTCTGTGTTACTCCCAAGCTATTTGTCTTTGCTCCCACCTTCTTTAGGCTTCCTTTTTGTGCTTGAAATTCTCCAGCAGCTCCTTGTTCATCCACAGAGACCTCCTGGATTTTTTGCCTCAGGAGCAAGCTGGTCTCATGGAAGATTCCCTGTCCATGTCAGGGGGTGAAACAAGAAGAGCTTTAAGGTCCCTTCCCACCCAAACTATTCTGAGATTTTGAGATTCTGGGATTCCTCTTTTTTGGGATTCATCGCTTCTGAGCTTGGAGGAGGTGATCCTTGAATATCAACCAGCTTCCTTGGGCCCCTCTTACCTCCAGGGCATTATCCTGTGATTCTTTTAACAAGCAGTTCCCTGAGGAGACCAAAATCTGCTCTCCTGAAGCCCAGGGGTGGGAATTTGCTCAGTGCCCTACTTGCTGCTCTAAGGATTTTGAATCTTTCATGGTCATGGCACCCAGGATGCCCTGAAGCTCCACATTCCCAATCAGCCCCTCCTTGTTGGTGAGAACAAGACCCAGCACAGCACCTCTCTGTTCCTTGGAGAAGGGCATTTTCATCCACACATTCCAGGAACATCCTGGATTGCTCATGCCCTGCTGGTTTGTCCTGATGTTTTCTGTTTTTCCTTTGACATACACAGGTCTTCCATCCCACCCAAGACTCCAAGATCTCTGGATAGTAGTTTTCCAGGCACTGTTTTCTCCCTTTCCCTGGTGGGTGCTCTTCCATCCTCAAGTCCTTTGTGGACACTAGCACTACTCCACTTATTGATGGGACTCCATGGACAAATTCCCAGGAGATCTGACACAGGCTCACAGGAGTTCAAAGGCTTTTGGTATATGAGGAGGAGGCTCCAGTGTCCTTTCTGTGACTGAACAAGGGCTTGCCTGTGCAGAGATGGGACTCAGAGAGAGGAGAGCAAACTGTTTGTGGCATGACCCTGCAAAGCCATCTCAGTCAGCAGGGCAGGTGTGCAAGGGATGCTCCCCTTGGGGACCCTGCGGAGCAGCTCATGTTGGCCATCCTCTTCAGGTGAGGACCCTCAGCTTCCCTCCGTGGCCCAGGAACACCCCTCAGTATCAGATGAGGCCAAGGTAACTCACACATAGCATCAAGGAATCATTAAGGTTCCCAAAACCCTCTAGGATCGAGTCCACCCTTTTCCCCAGCACTGTCAAGTCCACCACTAACCCATATCCCCAGGTCCCACATCCACACAACTTTTAAATCATTCCAGGGATGGGAATTTCACCACTGCCTTGGGCAGGCTGTGCCAATGCTAGACAACCTTTTCTGTGAATAATTTTTCCCTGATATCCAACCTGAACCTCCCCTAGCACAACTTGAAGCTGTTTCCTCTCATCCTGTCCCTTCTTCCTTGAGAGCAGAGCCTGACCCCCACCTGGCTGCACCCTCCTGTCAGGGAGCTGTGGAGAGAGATGTCTCCCCTGAGCCTCCTTTTCTCCAGGCTGAGCTCCCCCAGCTCCCTCAGCTGCTCCTGGTGCTCCAGACCCTTTTGCAGCTCCATTCCCTTCCCTGGACACGCTCCAGCCCCTCAATGTCTGTCTTGCAGTGACAGGAACAACTGTTCAGTACACACATGGAGATGCTGAACTTTCCTAGAAACCATAAAATCTCTCCTAGATTTCCCTGTTTTATTGTTTTTTTCCACCAGGTGAGGCATCACATTTATCTGGACATCTTGTCACCCTTTCCATAAATAGGAGGTGGCATCAGCCCGTGAGGTCCCCGCCCTGTTTGCCTGCTGATATGTTTCAAAAGGCATTTGCTCTGTAAACACCTGCTCCACCCAGTTTCCCTCGATCAATACAGCTTTTCTCTCCAGGCTTTGCCTGAAAACCATTTCCACTATTTTGCTGTGGGCACCAAGCACTGGATGAGGCAAAGCTGGGGCTGGACCCGGCACTTCCCACTTCCCACTCCTCGGGGTCAGATGCAGCACACGGCTCCCACTGGCCATGGAGAGCCCTAAAGACATCCTTGAGCATCCCTAGGAGAAACACAGCTTCCCTGGCTCCAGCAGCCTCCTTTCCCACTCTGTTCAGTACTTGTGAGGCCACACCTGCACTGCTGGGTCCAGCTCTGGGCTCCCCAGTACAGGAGAGAGGCAGTGACTGGAGCCAGTCCCGTGCAAGGCCATGAAGGTGGTGAGGGTCTGAAGCATCTTCATGTGAGGAGCAGCTGAGAGAGCTGGAGCTGCTCATCCCAGAGCACAGCAGTCTTGGAGGGACTTTGTAGATGTATATAAACATCTGATGGGAGGGAATGAAGGAAGAAAACCAGGCTGTTCTCAACAGTGGCCTGTGACAGGACAGGAGGCAATGGGAGCAAACTAAACTGCATGAAATTCCCCCATGGGAGCTGGCCCACAGAATCCCAGAATGGGCCAGCCTGGAAGGGACCACAGTGGTCACCTGGTGCCAGCTCCCTGCTCCAGCAGGGCCATCCCAGTGCCCATGGCACAGATTGTGTCCAGAGAGCTCTGCAATATGCCCAGTGAGGGAGACTCCACAGCCTCTCTGGGATCTGTTCAGGACTCAGGCACTGCCCAGGAAAGTTCTTCCTCATGTCCAGGTGGAACTCCCTGGGGTCAGTCCCTGCCCATGGCTCTGGTGCCATTGCTGTGCCCCCAGGCAGAGCCTGGCCCTGCTCAGAGCCCTCCCTGCACACAGGGACACCCAGGGCTGAGCCCCTCTCAGCTGGGGCTCCTCTGGAGGCTGAACAGCCCCAGCTCCCTCAGCCTTTCCTGGGCAGGGAGATGCTCCAGGCCCTTTCAGGATTTTTGTCATCCTCTATTGGACCCATTTTGGGTGCTCCCAATAACATGTAACCTGATGTCTTTGATGAAGACAACATGGATAGTCTCAGGAATGGTTCAGATCCTCGATCCTACAAGGCCCTGAGGGATCTGGTCCAATGTCAGTCACTCTAAAATATAGATGTCTTTCAGCACCCAAGTGCTGCAGCCTCCAGAGGCTTCAAGGCAAAAAGCTCAGGTTTGTGAGGGATCACTTAATCTCCTGGGGGTCTCTGGCAAGCAAACAAAACCAACCGAAAAAAAGGGCAAAGCCTGTTCAAAAATGTGTGTGGTTGTTCAAAGGCTTCTGATAAGGTGACTGAGATTAAAGAACAAATAAAAGTATGATTAGGGCCAAAGTCCCAACTGCAGCCAAAACCATACAGCCAGAGCAACAATGCACTCCTTGCCTAAAGCTACACTTATCCAGCTGCTCCTTCCCAGCCAAGAGGAGCTCTGCCCAGTGCTGGCACAGGCTCTGCCTTGTCTCTGGGACAAGGTCCCCAGGGCAGTGAAATCCCACACAGGCCAGCAGCCACAGCACCAGTCCTGCACTCAGCTCCCACCACACTTTGTCCCAAATTCCCAGCTGGATGCATTTTCCCCCTGAGCATCCTTTCAGAGAGCTGGTATCAATGAGCATGGCCACTGCAGGGCAGGCTCAGTGTCCAGGAGGCTGCTGGAGTTCATGGGTCTGCCTTGCTCTCCCTGCTAAGTGTGAAATTAACTAAAGATCAATTTAGGTGGGTACTGATGGAGCACAGTGCCCAGCAGCAGAAGGGGAGGCCCACGGGCTGATGGATTAGAGAACGACTGGGAGAGCAAACTTGCACGTTGCTGATAAGGCAGAGTGCTGGATACCCCAGAGAGAGTCATCCAGAAATTATCATGGCTCACTCCAGGAACAGGTCTGTCTGGAAACTGCTCTGAAAAGCAAACAGAAAAGCTGCACAAAGGGTTTGCTGGCTGCGAGGGGACAGCTTGTCCCTCTCTCAAGATTCTCTCCATTGCGGGTTTTGTGGGAATAATTGCAGACCCAGGAAACTGGAGTGTTCCAGAACTCAGCTTCCCCAGTCTGTCCCTGCATCTGGGACTGCCAGCTGACTCCTGCAGGGAAGGCACACACAGTCCTCATGTTTTTTCATCCCCCTTTAAGATCCAGCAAGCTCCAGGCTGCCAGGGTACAAATGACAGTGACCACGTATTGGCAGGAAACTATGGAAATAAATCCTTTTTTAAGCAAAGTGCACATGCAAAAACACACAAACACAACATAAAGAGAAAAAAAAAATGGGAGAAAAAAACATACCTAAGCAATGTGATCAGGGTCTTTGTGGTCATTTGCAGGGAGGAATGGAATGCAGTCCCACATCAGGCATTCATTCCCTGTCTTATCCCAGTGGCAATAACCTCCTTCCATGTCCTCAGACTCTGGCTTCCTGCAGGAGGCAAAGGGACAAATGTGGAGCCAGGAGACTCTGGGCTCTGGACTCCCACTGTGGTCCTAGCCAGTGCCACCCTGGTACTGCCCTGTGGAATGGCTCCTCGTCCCCTTGTACCAGCCAGGGCTCTTTGGAGTCTGCCCCACCATCACAGCACTGCCAGGAGATCTTCCAGGCCCCTCTAACATGAGCTCATGAGTAGCACTTTGACTCCAGGACCTCCCCAGGATCACTTTAACCCTGAATATGACTTTTCTGTATCGCTCCAGTTTACCTGCTCGAGCTAATGGGTTCACCTAAGCAGCATTGACTCCTTCTTTCTGAAGTTTTTGTTTATTTTGCAGATGTTCTGCTTTGACTCCACAAGCCAGGAGCCATTTCCAGCAGGAGCTCCATCACTCTCCACCCTCTGCTAAGGAAACCTCTGCAGGCCTTTCCAGACCCAGGGATCCCCAGGTATTGCCCCAGTTGGCAAAGCCCTGCAGCACTTTCATCTTCCCCAGGATCCCAGACTTTGCTCCTAACAGAGACACCTCCCTGGCTGCCTGCACCCTCCAGGCTGCAGCTGCCTCCCTTTGCCAACCCACAAAGGATGTCAGACTCCTCCTTAGCCAAGGAATTGTCTCAGTGAGCAACAGAGACTTTTCTCCTGCTCCTGTCTCCTGCAGCACTTACCTGCCATCCAAGCCATCTCAGGAGAACAAAGAAGCTGTCTCAGGAGAACAAAGCTCCCCTGCTCCTGCCTGGAAGGTCCTTGCTGGCTGTCACCTTTGCCAGGAGCCCTGCTGTGCCACCCACACGCAGGCACTGTTCACACCCCGGGGCTCAGCAGGGAGCGTTGTTGATGGCAAACAGAATCTGCCTTCAGCAAGCCCAAACAAAAACCCACACACAGCTCTCTGCTGGGTTGTTCTTGTGCTGGAGAGCTCCACATCCAGCAGGAAAAAGGAGTAAGGTGAGGATGAAGGGAAGCAGATGGCTGGCTGAGGTCACTGTGAGGCTCAAGCCCTTGCAAAGCCCAGGGCTCTCCTTCACTCATGCCACCCATTGCTCTGCCAACTGGTCCAGCCCAGGATTGGGAATCTGGGTCACAGGTCTGCTCTCCTCCTCACTGGAAGAGCAATCACATTCCCAGGGCTCCTTTCCTCTTCACCAGAGAGGCACTTTCCCTTGTGCTCCTCTCCACCTCCACCCCAGGTACAGATGCACCAGAGATGGCTGCTCTCCAGGTGCAGCTTGTCCAGCAATCCTGGGAAAAACCCACCAGCAGCTCCTCTGGGCCATGGACAGGTCAAGCAGGAAGGCCATTGCATGAGTGGCAAGGTCCTGAGGGTCCTGAGGCCATGTCCTTGCTCATCATCTTGCACAGGGACAGGGGACTGGAAGGAACTGGAATCTTTGGGGTCCCTCAGCTGCTTTCTGCTGCAGTCAGCAGTGAATGAGCAGCCATCTAAGGAGGTGCCCAATCCCTCCTACAAGGGCACCTCTGCTTCTCAAGAGACACGAGTGCACAAGGTGCATTTACCTGGCCCTGTCCTGGCCCCCACTCCAGCATCTGTGGGAGGAAGAGACCACCATGTGTAGTCTCAGAGGAATGACATCCCCACACTGGTTCTGCCCGGGTGACATCCTCTGTAGGATGCAGCTGTGAGGTAGTAGAATGATCCCAAGAGAGCTGCTGAGGTCCCTCAGATGCAGCCTCTGGCACAGGAAGCACACAGGCAGTGGAGAGCACACACCGTGTTTCCCATCACCACATTCCTGCAGGGACAGACAACTTTGCCTTTTGAGTTTTTCCTCCACAGGTGCCTCAGGTTGAGCCCAAGAAGAGGCTGCAGACAGGAATAGAGGATATCCTGAGCAGGATTACATATGGAAACTAGACCTCCATGAGGTCACCATAGACTAATAGGTTTGTCCTTAAGCAAACAAGTGAGCTGAGCAGTGGCAAATCCCACCAGTGACTGTCAAGCAAGAGGAAACAGCCAAGAGGAGCAGGATCAAGCCTGTCTGGACACCCTCATGTTGATGAGCCTCTGGATGCTCCCAAGCCAAGGTGTCCCATGGATGTTCCCTGGAGATCCTGCATGGGGGATGCTCACAGAGCCCTCAGCCATCCACCCCAAGCAGGCTTATCCATGGAGCATGGCTGTGCAGAGGGAAGCAGAGGGGAGAAGCCCTGACCCTCAGTCCCTGCACCAGAGAGGATTTGATCCCTGCAAGCTCTTGTGTGGCTGTCAGGCACCCCAGGCTTCCAGGGAAGCTGCCAGCCTGGGCAGAGAGCTGGAGCCCAGGATAGGTGGAGAACAGGAGAGCCCCACAGCAAACTTGTGGTTTTGATGAGGTGGACAGGGAGAGGCAGCGCCTGCCTGTGCCAGGGTGAGGGGAACAGCTGCCCACCTGCTGGCAACAGAAAAGCTGGGCCCTTCTGTCCCTCCAGAGAGCCAAGGTCCAGGCTGGAAGTGACTTATCCACCCTTTATGCACTGCCTGAGCCCAGGGTCTCTCCTCCACACCACTCCAGGAGTCTGTGCCCAAACAGGAGAAGTACATGGTCCCTGCCAAACTGCCTGGTCCTCCAGTCACATGAAGGCGTGGTTGATGCTGTGCAGGTGTTGGAGTCCAGGGCATCCCCTTGGATGACCTGGAACCTGAGAAAGGGAGTTCGGACCCTGGACAGGGGGGTGTGGAGCCAGTCCAGGGGGGTTGGAGACCTTGGCACAGAGCCCAGAGAGACACTGGGTTTGATTTTAGTCCATGGGAGANCCGAGATGCAGGGTGCTGGAATGAGCCTTGAAGGGGAAGGATGTGGCCAAAGGACCTCCATTGTGGGGGCAGCCTCCCTGTCCTCCTTTCAGCTGTCTTACGTTGTCCACCAGCCAGCAAGAAGCAGACCCAGTGCCCACTTTCCCACTGGTACTGGAAGCCAGCTGACATCCTGGCAGGGCTGTCCTGTTGCTGGTCATCCTGGCACAGCACAGTCCCAGCACAAGGGGTCGATGGCTTTGCTTCCCCTCATCACATTCACTGCTCCAGACACCACTTAACTCACGGATGTCTTTCACGTGCCATCCTCAGACTGGCCCCGCTGTGCCCCCCAAGCCAGCAAAGGAGGGAGCTGGGGATGCCACACCCCCAGCCCAGCATGGAGCATTGGAGAGGACAAGGTCCCTGCCATGCAGGGGTGACCCAGCCATCACAGAGTCTCAGCAGCACCGACCTGGAGACATTGGGATTACCAAGAGCTCAGCAATCACAACCATCTCTGCCCTCAGCTTTGCCAAGAGGCAAAATCAGGACCTGAGAAAAGAAAAGAAAGGGCCAAAGTGGAACACCAACAGCCATGGGTGAAACCAAGGCGTGAGGCAGGGCCACTGGCATGGGTGGACAGGCTGCCCAACGCTCTGAGTGACGTGGCAGGGGTGAAGGTGCCACTCACCCTCCCAGAGGCTGGGCACTCCCTGGGGCAGGCACAGGGCACTGGTGGGAAGGTCTGACGGGATCTCTGTCCCAGTGCCCCCCCCAGGGAGGGGCCCCTGGCCACAGCCCACAGTCCAGGCTCTGGGTGTTTGCTTTCCAGTCTCCCGGGCGGATGATAACCACCCGCTCCCCAGCCAAGGCTCCAGCTCACCATGCTGAGATTCAGGAGGTTCTTGGTCACGTAAGTGGAATATTTTTATGTATTTATTGAAGTAAAATGCTATTTCTCTAAGTAAAATTCTCTTTCCATCCTACCCAGAGGTGACGCCCTTGCAGATCCCTCTGTGTTGGGAAACAGTTGAGGTGGTGATGGGAATGGGCAGGGCAGATGTTCCAGCTGCACATCAGTGCAGGGCAGTCTGGGGTGGTGGGGATTTTCCCTTCTGGTCACGCTCCAAGGGTGGCTGGAAAACAGCATCTTTTGTGAGGCTGTTGCCACCCAGGAAGGAGAATGGCACAGACCTTGGCAGGGCAATGGGGTGCTGGTCCCTCCTGCAGCATCCCAGGTGAGGAGTCACCAGAGGAGCAGAAATGTGTCTCTGTGCAAGTTTTTCACATGGCAGCCCCTAGGGTGACGTGCCCTCTGCCACAGCCTCTGGTTTGCACAGGAGGGATGAGGAAAGGGCAGGGAACTTCCTTGACTGCAGCAGAATTCTTTGGCTGGGAGAGAGCTGCAGGCTCAGTGTCAGGTGTGGGGTGGGCACCAACACAGGCAGGCAGTGCCATTGTGCCCTTGCTGTGCTACCTGAGCATCCTGCTGACCATTTTGCCCAGTTTCTCATTTACTGCTAAAAAAATGGCTCCAGTGACTGGCCAGAGGGAGCAGGCTGTGGCTGGTGTATGCATTGTGTACATTAATTCCTTGTGCAACTGCTCTCGCTGCCTGGAGAATATCTGGGCACAGCAAAACAGTCAAATCTTTTCCTGCCACTCACCTTCCCAGTGAGCTCAGCCTCAGCACCTCCCACAGCACCCACAGCTGGCTGGGACCCTGGAAGCCCAGAAACTTCCAGCCACAGACCCATCCTGGCTGGAGCTTTTGTTTCTGTGTTGGACAGGGAAGGGGCACGGGTCGGAGGGAAGCTCTCCTTGGAGGAGGGGGGGAATAACAGAGGGGAAGTCTGCAGTCCTGCTGAGAACAAGTGGCTCCCTCTCTCCTGCTGGGGCTGGCACTGAGACAGCTGGAGCACCATCCCTTGCAAAGATTTGACCATCAGTTCAAGTTTGGATTAAATTCCTTGAGCCAGCATAGGGAGGTCCAGCTGCTCTGGCACTTCCACTGAGCTCTTGCAGCCAAAAGCATCCTTGGGGTGCTGCATCCAGCTCTGCACCCTGTTTGTCACTTGTGGAGGTGACAGCACACAGGCTCTGGTCTGAGGGGGCTCCTCAGCTGTAGCCTGCCTGCAGATGGAGGCATCTCCAAAGACTCTGGAGGAGATGGGCTCTTGCAGCCCAATCCGCCCTGCACGTGCAGCCTGGACACCTCCCTGGTGCTCTGGTCTCAGGTATTTAACTCTGCCCCAAGACACATGTCCCTGATCCCATCCCAGTGTAAATGGAGAGGAGGTTGTGCAGGGGTTATCCGTGCAGCTGAACCTTTTGCAGTTTTTTTGTTCAGTTACATCTTGCCAACCTGCTCCAGCCTCCTGCTCAAGCACCATGTGCCATTTAATGGATGTTTTGCTGCCTTCAGTGCAACTTCTTGGCATCTTCAGTGCAATTCTGAGCACTGCCACTTCCTCAGCACATCCTCCTTGATGTCCATGGAGGAGGGAAGGAAATGCTCTGGCTTTGTGCCAGCCTGGCCAGCCCCAGCACATGTCAGCCCAACACGTGTTGTATGTTCTCAGCTGGGTGTTCCACCAACACAACAGCCACCTCAAAAGAGCCAAAGGACCTGGATCTTTCACAGATTCTCACGGGCTGAAAGTTTAGGACCTCTGTGGAAGCAAGCCTAGAATTATATCTGCACCTAATACCTAATTATACCTGCAGATCTGGGAGCCCTCTAAGATTCTGCCCCCAGCTCTGCCTGGGGGGAGATGTTCCATCATTCTGCCTTCATCTGTGTGCTCCTGCTGATGCCCCCAAGAGTTTGTGTGTATCACTAAATATCACAGTGCACCTCTTCATTCCCTTCTTGCTGCTTATCTTACCATGGTCAGCCAGACAAAACTATGATCAGCCTTGCCTGGAGTGATGGGAGAGCTGGATCGTCTCCAACCAGACCCAGAGGAATCCTTTCATTCTGGAGCAGCTCCTCCCTCACTGCCTTTTCCCTCTGTGGTCTCCCTGATCTAACATGGAGTTATTTCAACAAACCTTTCCTCACACCAGCCCTGGGGCAGCCTCGGGTCTCTGCTTCAACCCTCCCTCTTTAACATCTCTTGGCATTTTAAGCTCTGTTTAACCATTTGGCATTTTTCTGCTCTGTTATTTGTCACATCTGTTTATCTCTGACCTCACAAGGGTCTCCTTGTGCTACTGGCACAGCCAGGCAGTGACCCACAGGTGCATTTGCCACCTCCTGTCTCATCCAAACTTGGCAGTCTGCTCCTCAAGTGGCAAAGAGCGTGGATACCTCCAGGATGCCATTGGGCCTGGCGATGCTGGGAAGCTGATGGGCAGTAATTAGGTGCAGTAATGACACCTTCTGAATCCTCAGTAGCACTGCCACGGCCCAAGACCTCCCAGCCTTTCCAGTCCTGAGTACTTTAGACACTAAAATCCTCCTGGGAGCAGCTGAGAGTTTCAGCTCAGTGAAGGGACATTACTGGGAGCAGGGCAGAACCGTGTCCATGAGTGTCCAACCACTGCAAGCAGTGCTGTCATTATCAAACTATTACTTAATCACGACAGCTGATGGTTTTCCTGGAACAAATCCAGTTTCTCAATAGCAAACCTGAATTCCTGCCCTGTACCAGTGGGATGCACGTGACCCCTTTGGACAGCCCACGTTTGTGTCCCTGCTGCCTCACCAAGCCAGTTCTGCTCCCACGTGTCACAGGACTGCCCAGAGCAGGAGATAAGGCACCATGAAGATGAAGAAGCTCTGGGACAAGCAGGTCTGTGCAATCCCAGTCCCACTGTCTTGGTCCAAAGCTGACCACTGCAGGAAGGCAGAAATGCCAATGAACCCAGGCTAGCTGTTGGAATGCAGCTTCCAAGTGGGCTCTGTCCAAATTTCTGCTTTCATTAATTCCTCCCATTTAGATCCTTGCTGCCTGTGGCCCTCCCTCCCTGGGACTGTCAGGCTGGACTTCCCCCACAGCAGAGCTCAATCCCAGAGGGTTTAACCAGATCCTCAGTACAAATCATCTCCTGTTATGCAACAGTGAGCTCCCTGGGGAAATACCAGCAGGATAATGGAATCATTCAGGTTGCAAAAGCCCTCTAAGATCATCGAGTCCAATCCTTCCCCCAACACTATTAAGGCCACCACTAACCCATGATTCCAAGTGTCACATCTGCTGGGAATAGACAACCTTTCTGTGAAAAAATAAAATACAAACAAATCCTTTTTTCCAAAAATTCAGCCCCTCAACCGTTCCACTGAAAATTAAAGCTACAATCAAGCTCCACCAGGGTTTGCAGCAAGCCCTACAAACAGAAGGAGCCCTGTGGCAGCATCTCCATGGCCTTAATGTCACCGTACACAACCCAAACCCTGACAGAACAATTCTGATGGCCTGAAGAAATCACACTGCTGTTGTAGACATGGCTAAAATCAGACGAAAATCCAGGCCCTGCTGGGGCCCCCATGGTGGCATCACATCTGCAGCCACAGCTGGAGCCTGTGCAGATGGCACTCCAACAGCAGAGAGTGGGGAGAGCAGGGAAGAAGAGAGTTTTATTGTACATGTTGATAAAGATAGGATCCTGATCCTTCTTGGCCAGGCAGGGCAGGGAACACACAGGCAGTGCCCTGCTCCTGCTGCCTGGGGGGAGCTCAGGCTGCCCCAGGAAGGCGTCCCTGAGCAGCCAAGGGACTCAGTGGTTATCACTGTTTGCTTTTCAGCACAATATCTGTGGCCCATCTGGAAATTTCCATGAGGCTGCACTGCTGGGGCACAGCCTCGGAGGTTCCTCGGTTATCGCTGCCTCTGCGTGATTTCCGCCCCTGAAAACGTGACCTTACCTTAAATAAAGATAACAAACAGAACAGCCTCAAGGCGCCTTTCCCGCCTGCCTCACACACATCACCACTCTTGGCTTTTTCTCCCCACTTATGGTCTCAAATATCTGTTTCCCTGCAGGAAGCTGAGTGCAATCTACAGGTGCCAGCCCAGTCGGCTCTGGATCTCTTTCAGCCTCCTCATCCTCCTCCTGGTCACACTTCAGGTTGTGGAGAAGCTGCAGCCTCCTGGGTAGGTCCTGAGCAGGATTATGAACCTGCACCTCATCCTCCAGCCTTCCCCTGCCCACTGAGGTGGGCTCAGAAGTGCCCTCCTGAAAACCACCCAGCAGGGTCTTCCTTAGACAGGGAGGGAAATCCAGGTGAGAGAGGACCCTTTGGTGGTCCCATATCTCACCCTATGCCCTGACCAGAGCTGAGCCCACTCTGGGGTCAGACAAGGCTGCTTTGGGCTTTGTCCTGGCTCTTCAAAACCCTTCAGCCCTTGAGCCCAGTCCTCCCAGTCTGAGGTTATCTGCAATCGTTCCTCCAGGTTCTCCAGACCACCAGCTCTTCTCTCTCCTTGCCTCCTCTTGCTCTGCTCCTTCCACTATCCTGTCGTGCTCCAGCAAGACAGAGACACTGCACATCGCTGCTGACCTTCTCTTCTTCATAAAATCATTATGGTTGTAAAGGACCTCCAAGATGATCAAGCCCAAGTTCTTGCACTCACTCCTATCCTCCAGGGCAGCAGTGAAGCCCCTACACCCATCAGCAATGCCACTCTCCCCAAGAAAAGAGGGAAACATATTTTAGGGTGACTTTGGGGGGTTCATTGGGCTGCAGAGGAGCTGCCTCTGCACTGTCCTCTCATCTCCAGCAGTTGAGCATTGTGTTCTCCCCATCACAGGAGCTGCCAGCATGAGCGGGAGCGTGGCCTGCAGGAGACCATGGTCCACGGGCTGGGCTCTGCCCTCCACAGCCCCAACCTGCTGTGGGAGGATGACTCCCATCAGGGGCAGAGGGAAGCCAAGCCAGCCCCTGCCTCGACTGAGGATGTTTTCAGGATGCATCTGTACATCAGACAGGAGACCCCTCTGGCAAACAGCCAAGGGGAGCGCTGGATGCAGCAGCCTGAGCAGAGCAGCGAGAAGGTGAAAGCCCATCTGTCACCCACGGAGCTGAAACCCCAGCTCCCTGGCCTGGAAGAAGCAGCCAGAGAAAGCCCTTCTCCAAGCCTTCCCTGGAGGGTGGCCACAGTTCTGGCAGAAGCTGTCACCAGCAAGTTCATCATCTTGGCAAACAGGCTGAGCACCCAGGAGCAGAGGGGAATGCCCCCACCTGGAATGGTGCAGGTGGAGGTACAGAGCCAGACTCAGCCTCAGGCTGTGGGTTTTCCCCACCCTGAGGGGAGCACCTCATTTATACAGCCCATCCCAAACTCAGCTCAACCTCTGCAGGCAGAGGATTCTTACAAAACAGACCTGAAGGCAGGATTTTTCCCAAGCTGGACAGAAGCCTTTGAGGTCAAGGAGTTAACAGCTGTAGAAGGTCAGCAGGCCAGAGGAGTCACCCCTCAAGGGAAGACGTGCAAGCCCAAGACTGACATTGTTTTCCTGAAAGTGCACAAGAGCGCCAGCAGCACCGTCATGAACATCCTGTTCCGCTTCGGGGAGACGCACAACCTCACCTTCGCCTTCCCCCGCGGCGGGGGCTTCCAGCTCTCCTACCCGTACCACTTCCTGGCCAGGTTCGTGCAGGGCTTCTCCCCGCGGAGCCCCCGGCGCTTCAACATCCTCTGCCACCACATGCGATTCCTGCAGCCGGAGGTAGGGGCAGAGCCGCGCCCCTTCGGAGGGACGGGCGGGGAGGGGGGAGAGGGGCTCATGGGGCACAAGGAGGGGCACCTGTCGAGCACATAAACTCTGCAGGGATGAACTAAAGAGAGCCAGGATTGCCCACGGGTACCTGGCATGTTGTTGGCATCTCCTGAGAGCTTCTGTGAGCAAGTGCCCTGTGCTGTGAGCCATGGCAAAGTGGGAGAGAGCATCTGCAGAAGTCAGCAGCTCTCACCTCTTTTATGTCTGGCAGGCCCTGGGACATGTCCAGCTCCCTGGACAGGCCCAGAGAGGACCAGCTGCAAGAGGATCCAAAGTGTATCAGCTCAGGTGCGCGGTGCCCAGCACCCATCCCTCTGGATGCCACCTGAGGACAGGTGGACATGGGGAAAGGGAAGGAGATGGGCAGTATCCCCATCCCAGCCTCACCACGCAGCTGTGGCAGCCCAGTGTAGGGAGCTCTGCTCTCTGCTCTCCTCATGTGACTCTTCTGGAGCTCCCCACAGCCCCTTTGATGAGCTGCACCCTGGAATCCTCCCCAGCACCGCCCATCTCCATCCCCAGCAGGTGCCTCTGCTCACCAGCATTGTGGGTGAGCGGGTCCCTTCTTCCCAGCCCACCTTTAAACCCTCCTTTCCCTCCTCGGCAGGTGCAGAAGGTGGTGCCCAGCTCTGCCGTGTACTTCTCCATCCTGAGGAACCCCGTGCAGCTGATGGAGTCCTCCTTCGTGTACTACAAGGGAACGTCGGCCTTCTCGCAGGTGCGCAGCCTGGAGGAGTTCCTCAGCCAGCCCTACCGCTACTACAACCCCGCCAGCGGGGACCGCCACTACGCCAGGAACCTCATCACTTTCGATTTCGGCTTCAACCCCGACGGAGACGCGTCCCCCGAGCGGGTGCAGCTCATGCTGAAGGCCATCGAGGCCTCCTTCGACTTCGTGCTCATCTCCGAGTACTTCGACGAGTCCATGGTGCTGCTGAAGGAGCTGCTGTGCTGGGACCTGGACAGCGTCGTCTCCTTCCCGCTCAACACCAGGGACAGCAGCACCAGGTCCACCCTGCCGGACTGGGCCGTGGAGAAGCTCAAGGCCTGGAACAGGCTGGACTGGGAAATCTACGCGCACTTCAACAGGACCTTCTGGGAAAGGATCGACCGGGCCGTCGGCCGGGAGCGCTTGCGGCGGGAGGTGGCGGCGCTGCGGGCGCGGCAGGCGGAGCTGGCGCGGACCTGCCTGCAGGGCCCGGGCAGCGTGGGCCCCAAGGACATCAAGGACTCCTCGCTGCAGCCGCTGCAGTACGGCGGGGCCAGGATCCTGGGCTATAACCTCAAGCAGGGCTTGGATCAGGAGCTGGAGCGGACCTGCCGGCGGCTGGTGACGCCGGAGCTGCAGTACAGCAGCCTCCTCTACAAGAAGCAATTCCCCCCGCCGGCCCCCGAGATCCCCGAGCCCGCTGCCTCCCGGCAGGACCGAGCCCCGCGGCACCGGCTGGAGACCACCCGACACTGACCCCGCTGGCCCCTCCGAGCATCCTTCTCCATCCGCCCTTGCCGAGGACAGCGAGGCTCAGCCCTCCCGGCCGGGGAACAGGCGGGGCCGCCCGGCCAGCCCCGGTCACCTCTGTCCCTGCACCACTGAGCTCTGGGGACAGGATGGGCTGCAGCGGGGCTCCCAGGGGCCGGACGGGACTTTTCCAGAGGGAAATCCCCGCAGTCAGCAGCTGAAGCCTCAGCACAGCACCGGGCTCCAGCAGCGAGGAGATCCAGGAGGGCAGTCCAGATCCTCAGCCCCGCACCAGAGACTGCGACAGAAGGGCCAAGCTGTAAATCAGAGCTGTGGAGTTTGATTTACAGCTTGGGAACGAGTCTGTCTGTCTGTGCAGCTACAGCTCTCCCCTGCTCCATAAACGTTACCGTGCTGGAAAAGCAGCCTCTTAATTAAAAATAACAAAAGTTACTGTCACTCCCTTAATTCTCCTTAATTACACCAGTCTGCCCAGTAGATGACCTCCCCAAAAGCCCCAGCAGCCCCAGAAGCACACCTCAAACATTTGAATATGTCCTGAAAAAAAGGAAAAAAAAAGGAAAAAAAAAAAGAAAAAAAACCCAAAAAACCCACTAAAACAAACCAACCAACCAAAAAGAAACAAACAAACAAAAAAAAACAACAGGGAAAAAAAGGGAACCCCAGCATTATTTTGCACTGACTCTGTGCTTACAGGTTGCCTTTGGATGCTGCATTTATAGGATCAGGGTCCTACTCTGCAGTGTCAGACTCAAGTTCCATCCCTGTGTGACAGGGAGACATCTCATGAGCCTCTCTGCAGCCAGATATCCCAACCCAATGCTCTGAGCTGCCACAGGAATATTCTCTGCCCAGGGAAAAATCCTGCAGGAATGGCTTGTGGAGGGCAACTCAGCCTGACTTTTCTCATCCTACACTTCTCCTTGAATCAAAAGCAGAGCCAGCAAATCAGCAGGGATAAACAGAGGCCCCAGCTCTAGCTTTTCAGCACAATTTCCAAACCAAAAGAGGTTCTGAAAAAATTGCCCAGGGGAATCTGAGCACCCCAGGGCATCCCTGGGGCAGCCACCAACAGCCTCAAAGGTTTGAGTTCCCACCCAAAAGTCTCCTGCTCAGTTTAACCAGGAAAAAAGCCAGAGTGTGCTCCCAATGCCCTTCCTAAGGCAGTGCCAAGCATCCCTCCAGGCACAAGGAGAGGGCATCGTTTGGGGATTTTGCTCCATGGCTTCGGGGTGCTGTGTGTTCCATGAAGTTTCATCTCTGAGTCACATCCGTGTATGGCTGTGTTGGTCCCTTCCCTCATCTGTCCTGTTGGGATGTGGGGTGGGCTCATGGTGTCAGAGGTCTGGGATTCCTGGAGGGCCTGCAGGTCTCCCCAGAGGGCAATCCCAGGGGAAATCAACTGGGATGGGCAGCCCAGAGGCCATGCAGCACCCTGGGGTTGTCTTCCCATGGATACAGCAGAGTGGAGGGAGGAGCAGGGCTGGACCAAACTGGGTACCAAACCTTCATCTGACACCTCCACTCCAGGTTTTAATTGGGTGCCACTTGCTTATTCCCTGTTTGCTCCTCAGGAAGTAGGAGCAGGTCATTCCTGTCAGGAGCTCTGATCCAGGGCAGAGACACTGGAACAGCCAGGGCAGCACAATCTCCCTGTGCTGTTCCCTGAGAAACATCCAGGGTGCAGCTCCCATGGGGTGCCCTGACCCCAGCACAGCTGGGGGCGATCCCCATTTCCCAGCGTTTTCCCCTACACTCCCCCTTTTCCCAGAGCAGGCAGGGCAGAGGTGGTTTGGGCATCACAGTGACTTCCATTTCCAGCAGGGCTCCCAGGAATGACATCACTCACCCAAATGCCAAGCACAGCATTTATTTTTATTAGTTTTTTTTCCACAAACTGAGTTAGCAGTATTTCATGTGGACATGTCCAGGGATGCACTTGCTCAACCACAGCAGCTGTCTGGGTCTCTCTTTTTTCTCTCTCTTTTTTTTTTTTTTTTTTTTTTTTTTTTTTTTTTACCATAAGCCTTTNTTGTTTTTTTTTTCCCTAACCATAGACCCTTTAAGCACCATTTCTTGATGCTTTACAGCACCAAAACCCAGGCTAAGCACATCTCCAGAGGAGCAGGGTCTCCCGTGGCCAGTGAACTCTCTTGCCTTGGAGCATTTTTAATTCCTCTCCAAGACTTGCCAGGTTCAGCCTGTGCAATTCAAGGACTTTAGGTCAATTTTAACTCAAAACCCACCAATTTGTAACCAGTATCCGTTAATAACTTTAAAGATCAAAGCCTGTTTCCTCCCCCTCCCAAGTGTCCAAGGCAATTACTGGCTTCTACTTTGTTTTTACGGCTGCAAGAGACCCAGTGGGGTTATTTCAGTCATTGCACGATGAAATAACCCCGAGTTGCTCAAGACTGCCCATGGAATGGTCCCAACTTCCCGTTAAGATTCCTGGCAGCACAAGACAACCAGCAATTTATGCCAAAGTGTTCAGTGTTTTCTCTCTGAGGCAGCAGTGTGGGCTTGAAACATTTCGGGCTCTCCAGAGAGGCTTTCAAAGCAATTCCCAAAGGAGCTCAGCGGCTCAGGCATCCTGCAAGGATTCCTTTGTGATGCTTTAAGGACTGAACGAGCTGCAAAATCCTCCACACCGGGAAAGCCTTTCCCAGGAAAAGGGCTGCCAGGACCCCTGGGCTCAGGCACGGGGCTCCGAGTTGCTCTTCCCCTCTTTCCTCTTCCTCTGTGGTTTGTCACCCTCCACCTGCGCTGTCACCTTTGCCTTGGGCACCTTGTATTTGCTCTTCTGGCTGTAGAGGAGGTTTTTCTGGAAGAGGCGTGGGATGTTGCCCTGGAACAGCAGGAGGGCAGCGAGCATCCCTGGAATGAGAGCACAGGATCCTTCTGAGCTCTGTGTCGAGCATCTCCACCCTCCCCACACCTCAGCAGCAGTTTGGGATCCTTGTCACAACCTTCACCATTACCAAAAGGCAGCTCAGCACCACTGGCATCCCCACCAAGAGCTGGGGACCGTAAGCTTTAAAGAGAATTTAACACTCTGTCCTTAACATAATAAGGCTTGTTTTGACCCAGAAGGGCTATAAACCACTCCAGTGGTTTTTCTGGCAGAAAATCATTAAGGTTGTAAAAGTCCTCTGAGCCCATGAAGTCCAACCATTCCCTCAGTGCTGCCAAGGTCACCATTGGTCATGACCCAAGTGCCATATCCACATGGCTTTTAAATCCCTGCAGAGGTGGTGTCTCCACCTTCAGCACAGTGTGCCAGTGCCTGACCACCCTTCAGGGAAAAGATTTTTCCAAAATCCAACCTAAACTTCCCCTGGGGCAACTTGAGGCCGTTCCCTCTTGTCCCATCATTATTTGAGAGCAGAACCAAACTCCCACCTGGCTCCACCCTCTGGTCAGGGACTTGTCTCCACTCCCAGCACACATCCAGCTCCCCATGACCACCCTGGAGCTGAGGACAACCTCAAAGCATAGCTCAGCCTGCCATTGCCCTAAAACACCTTCACTAAACCTCCCCCAGACTTTGGCTTCAGGGACATTTCCGCCCTTGCACCCCGCAGAAGTTGGATTTTTAAAAATTGCATAGGAAAGAGATGACCCTGGAGACAATGAGGCAGGATGAAAAAGGACACTTGACACTGGCAGCCTCAAGTTCAGCCCTTTGCCAGAAGAGTCCATGTTACACTGAGCACTTCTGCCTTGCCCCCATGCCAGCTCCTGTCCCCTGGGAAGATCTCACCTGCGAGGGGCCCCAGCCAGTAAACCTGGATGTAGTCCCAGAAGCTGCTCCCCGAGCACTGGAAGGTGGTGGCTGTGGCCAGGGCAGGGTTGAAGAAGGCCCCCGTGAACGGTCCGGCTGTATGGGAACAGAAATGTGGCCAACAGTCCCACTGCATCCTTTGGAACACTGACAAAGGGCTGTGACCCCTCCTGCCTGCCTTCTTGGACTGGGGAAATCCCACCCTTGTTGCCCTGAACCTTGTGGGAAGCAGAAAAGCTCAGTGCAGGACTGAGGGATTGCAGGAGGGGATGTTCCAGGGAAGCGATCCCAGTCGTGAGCTATGGCTGTGAGCTGACATTCACCTGCAGCCCAGGTACCCCAAACTGACATCTTCATCCTAAAATGAATACTCCCCAAAACAACAGAAAACAAACACCTTAGTAGTCATTACCTTGTTAATCCCTACTTCTCCAGTCCTGGAAGATGAAAAGCAGGGGGGCTGTTCCTCCCCCACAAATGAGGTACTTTTCCAAATGACCCAGAAAAAGAGACTCCAGTGCTGCTCACCTGTGTAGGTCAGGAAGGTGACAGTCGCTGCCAGCGCAGGGACCCGGTACAGGGGGTGACTCTGTCTCACCCTGAGGAGGACCAGGTGGAAGAGGAAGGAGCAGGAGCCTTCCACAAAGGCGGCCTGGGGCAGGGAGGCGCGGATGGCGGAGCTGCACTCCGGCGCTATCAGGTTCTGGATGAAGTGGAGCTGTGTCAGCTCCCAGGACCAGTAGAGCCGGGTGAGAGCCCAGCCCGTCCCTGCACCCACACCCTGGGCCAGCAGCTTGGCCACAGTCACTGCCAGGCTGGACTCCAGGAGCAGGAACTCCTGGAGAGACACGGTCGGGTTGGCGGATGCTCCATCAAAAGAGGCACCATGGACAGCGGAGAGGAGGAAGAGCAGGGTCAGGACCACATCCAGGCCAAAGCCACCACCCCAGGGCCCAATATCCATCAGCATCCTCAGCTCCAGGCAGCTCATGCACAACTGGAACGAGCCAGCAAATTCCCTGGCAAGGCAGCCATGTGTTCCAGGGGACAGAAGCCTCTTGGAAAGCCACCGGAGCACCTGGGACACCCCAACAACCAGGAGAAAAAAAGCAATGGAGACATTCAAGCCATCCATGGTGAAGGCTGTGCTGGGGGCAAAGTCTGGGAAGGCACAGAGGAAGCTCCTGCACCTCCTCTTTATAAAGCCAAGCAAAAGCAAACGTGGCACAGCCCAACAGGCCTGGGAAAGGCCACACGTGTGGCCCCCACAGGGCAATGCCAGTGCCACACAGAGCTGACGGAGTCACAGCAGCTGGAGCAGCCCCAAAGTTGTTTGTCCCAGCAAATCCTGGTGTTATCACCGCCAGGCACTGAGCCCCCGGCTCCAGCATTCACACCTGAGAGCCCACAGCAGCTCCCCAGAGCTGACAGATCTTCCAGAAGCAACAAAAACCTTCATTTTCTTTCTGCTTGGCTCCAATACCTGTGGCTGCCCCACCCCTAGAAGTGTCCAAGGCCAGGCTGGACAGGGCTTGGAGCAGCCTGGGCTAGTGGAAGGTGTCCCTGCCCATGGTGGAGGTGGAAAGAAATGGGTTTAAGGCACCTTCCAACCCAAACCATTCTGGGATTCCATGGTAAACAATACATGATGTGTCTTCTGGGTCATTTCCCTGACCTGCAGCAGAAGAGCCCACAGTTGCCATCCCTACAGCCTCTCCAGCAGCCCAGGGCAGGCAGTGCTGGCAGGTAACCCAGCTCCTCTCCCTGCCCCATCACACACACAGAGCCAACAGCTTTGGTTTGGGCCGTCTTATTTCCCCTTGTGTCATTTATAGAAGAAATGACCAGGAAGCCCAGATTCCAAGCACACTTGAGCAGGGATGAGGCTATTCATACACCTCAAGGTGGCTCTGGCAGTGCAGCCCAAGCCATGAAAAGCAGGAGCAGATGCTTTGAATGCACTGGAGCCTCTCCCTCAATAGCCTTTGACAGCAGAGAAGAAACATGACATTGTGAGGATGCTTGTGAAGGCCACAGCTCAGCATCTCCCCCTGCACCACCCTCCCTGCTTTCATCTTCCTTCCCCACTCCTTTCTATCTATCCCCAAGTGCCCACCCAGGAGTGGTTTTGGGAAGGGTCCCTGGGATCACTGCCCACAGCCCTGGCTTTGGAAACCATAGGAAGTCTGGGCAGGGAGAGGGACCACGCTGCCAACCACCCACCATCCAAGCCCTTCTCTCCTCCACTCCAAAACTGCCCTGCTTTTGGTCAGCCTGCCTCAGAACTTCCCCCATTTTAAGACTTTTTACCCCAATTCACCCTCCAGATTACAGGGCAAGCACCCATCTTTCACCTCAAATAAACAAATTACTTCACTTGAGTAACAGAAGGTGAAATACTCTTAAAGAGTGTCATAAATTTGTAATTTTGCCCTCAAGAAAATTGACCTCTGGCAGCAACAAAGTGCTGGTCAAAGCTACTCACCACTGCAGAACCAACCATAAAATACTTAACATCACAATCCAACCCAATTCTTTCCACCTCTCCTCCTCCTGTGTTTCTCAGGAGCAGAGAAACCAGTAGAGCTTTCTCTTTAGAAACAAAACCTCATGAGGACCCAGCCCAAATCCAGTCCCTGGAAGAAAACCACCAGATTATGGGACACAGACTGGTAAAACTGGAAAAGAAATTCCAACATATTTTCCTTCCCCCAGAAATGGATTTTCCCTTTCTTCTCAATCACTGTAGGAGCTGGGCCTTAGGAAATAAACATTCCAAGGTTTAAAACCGGTTTTCTATCCATTGCTTGTAATTCTGCCCATGGCACATCCTGCAGTTGTGGGACATTTAACCCAGGCTGGAGAGAGGAGCTGGGAGCTGTTGATTCCAAGGATAACTACAGGATTAAACAAGGCCAGGGGCTCACTGCCTCATTTGTGTTAGTGCTGACAGCAGACTCCACGCAGCTTTGCAGGGTTGCTCTTCCAGGAACAAAACTATCTAAAAATTGCAGTATTCCCACCAAAAACCCCTTTTCTGCAGCTGGAACATCAGTGTCTTTCTAAATCAAACTTGCTTTCAGGGCTTAAAATGCAGATATTTAAGTGGAGGGGTTTAGCCACGGGACAGGAACAAGTTTGCACTTGCAGGGTTCAGCAAAATAAACATTCTCCAAAAACACTGAAGGGTCTCCTATTTTCACCTGCAAAGAGGCAACGGCTACAGAAAAAAAAAGAGTTATAAGGTTATTTAAGGGAAGTTTCACTGGGCAGGGGGTGGATTAGAGCTTTCCAGGAGCAGCCACATGTTCCCAGCTGCTCTGACAAAGCAGCAGGAACCTGGGGCAGTTTTGCATTCATGGTCAGGCAGGGAAAAGGGCTCCAGGGGATCCAAGAGTTAATTGTGCTTTGTGGAAAGACCCAAATTCTTAGAATAACCATTCATTGAGAGGAAAAAATAACAAAGATGGGTCATCCTTGGCTCTAGAAACCTCAAGGAATTCCAGAAGACATCAGTGCTGAGGAAGGTCAGCCCTGCACGGGGTGTGGGCATGTCTCCCCTCCAGACCATTCTGAGGAGCTGCCCTGAGTCCCACCAGTGTCCTCATGGTTGATCCACAGTTGTACCAAGCTGGATTCACTGCTCAAGATCCCTGCAGAAAACACAAGGATCTGGAGCCTGTGCATTGAGACATCCATGGATTGAGACACATCCATGCCTTGACACAGCTGTCTGCTCTTCCCTCCTCTGCACTGGCTCAACACAGCTCCAAAGCAGAAGTCTGGGAGCCTGCTAAGTGCCTGAAAGAGAATGAGCAACCCCTAACTTCCCACTGGGAAAATCCCATTAAAAAACCCAAACCATCAGTCCCTACAGGCTGTTTCAGCACTCAGGTAAACAGGGCTTTGAAATCTCGATGGATTTGATTTGATGATCTTAAGTGTCTTCTCCAGCCTTACTGATTCCATGATTTTAAGTGACGATGTGTTGCAGGACATTTCTTTGGCGTGATGGGAAGAGTATGGGACAAGCTGTGTTGGTGCTGCCCTTCTCCTTCCTAACAGGCTGCAAGTAGAGAAGTCACAGAAAGTCATTGTTCTCACATGGTGCTATTTCTCACCCTCAAGAAAAAAGAATCTTTCTTTAGGTTGGATTCAAAGCAGGGAAAACAGCTCTTAGAAGGGCCTGCTTCCTCCACACATCTGGAGAGCAACAACCAGTTTGGCTGAGCTCAGCAAACTTTCATGTTGCTTCCTCACATGACTGAGGACAGCTGTTTTTATTAAAAATAATTTTGAGAGCAAAATGCAAGTTATATTTAAAAAGGGGAAAAAAGCAGCTGGACAAACCCCTAGGAGCAGGGATCTATGGACAGCACTGTGCTCCAGCACAGCAGCCACGGGAACTGCACTGAAACCCAACAATGCTCTTCAGCACCACCATGAAAATGCTGCTAATGAGGATCCTCACTTTCCCCCCACCCAGTTTTAACCAGCATGCTCCTGGTGCAGTCCAAACAGTCGTGCTCAGCTTTGCAGTAAGTCACTGCAGACAGCAGCAGCCCTGAAAGGCAGAAACTGCCACCCCCAAATTTACTGCCTTCAAGAACTATGTTTTAAATACCCAAACTTGAATAAGCTCATCTCCAAAAATGGGGCTGCTCTTGGGTTTTGTCTCAGGCAGTTACGTGCAAGGGATGAGCAAGTTCACACAAGACTCAGGAGGACTGACCAAGGATCTGCAATTTTCAGCTGTGCAAGCCAAAATCAGCCAAAGCCCTGCTCTCCTTCAGGTATCAACATCCCAAGAGTCCTGAGTTCCACTAACACCTTCTCCTCCTGTCCACTTTTCCCCCAGAAATTAAATGCTGAATCACTTAAATGCAGTGCTAGAGAACACCAGTTTAAATGCACAGAGTCGATCATATAGAAAGACTGAGATGCTACAACAAACTGATAACCCTGAAGAGACAGGCTCTTGAGCAAACCAACGTTCTCATATCTGGGTGAAGCAGCTGCTGGAGATGAGTGGTTTCTTCATTTCCCTCTGTCAGTGTACAAGCAAAGCTTGTATACCATGCAGAAAAGGGGAAGAGCCCATTTCCCAATACCACACTGGAAACACAGGACATGCCAAGTCCTCGCCATTCACCACTGAGGCAGGAACTTCATCCGGAGCCAACTGACCCGGCCTCAACCCCAGAGTAAATCCCTCCTTGTCCTTGGCTGGACTGGCAGGCCAACATCCCACAGCCCTTTTTATAGGTCCAGTGGAAAACAAAACTGTTTCTCTGCAGCCTTGGAGGCTGAGAGGCACCATGGATCTCATCCCAAGTCCTCGAAGAGCTGTGGGCACCCAGCGCCCTCACTCCCACGGTCCAACGCTGGTCAGTGGAGATGGAGCAAACCCAGCAGGCACCAGGACAGCTCAATTCCCATGGATCCTGGGCCATAATCTGTTTATACACAGGACACTGGATGGTACCCATGGTGCAGCAAAGCAGAGCTGTTGGGAACAGCTCCTGAATCACCCCTGCATCACTAGAGGTCACTGGGCCCATCAGTCCCACCCCAGCACTGGCAAACAGAAGGGGGAAGATGCAGCTGGGACAGGCCAGGCTGGCTTTTGCTTTGCTCCCTTTGCATGGAGGGCGAGGGATCTCTTCCACAGAGGGTGAAAAGGGTGTTTCAGAGCTGCTCTCCTCCCATCAGCAATCCAGAGTTTTTCTGGCCATCCACCAGCAGCAAGGAAAGCTTGTGGTGATCCCGAGGCTGGTACTGACACCGACGAATAATAAAACTTTAAAAGAAACAGGCTGGTATAGCATAAAATTATACCCATCATCATTAAAGCATTTGTAAGAATCTTAGTTACAGACACATTCTGTTAATCTCAGCAAAACACCAACACATGAATGTTTTCAGACACTCTTGTCTTCAAAGATATAAACTCATGACAGGGAAAAGGGGGAAAAAAACCCCAAAGGTTTTTTAAAAGTTTATTTCTAGCCCTGAAAGAACAGTTATTAAACGAAGTCAACAAATACAGTAGTTAATATTGCAGTAACAATTAAATAACATAATGGGATTAAATTACACAAAAGGCAACATTAACATCTGAAGACAGTTAAAAAAATAAAAAGAAAGCTTGCACCTACTTCCATTCCCATCAACAGCACAAGGAACAGAGGGAAAAATAGGACAGAGAGATTTATTGACTCAATTCCAGCTGGAGAGACCCTTAATCACGTTTTTGCTCCCTCCCCAGCCCCTCTGACAACGGGACCCATCTGCTGTAGCCAAGCTTTTGCACCTCCCTGCACAGAGAGCCAGGGGGGAAGGCTCCAATTAGTCTCATTAACACCTAAGGCAGGGCAAAGTGCTCAATCCCACGGTTGTTTTTAATAAGAACTCTGGTTTGTTCTATGATAACAACACCCCAGGAATCTCACACTCCCTGCACACTCACACCTCAGCCACAAGCTGCCCAACTGACACTTCACAGGGATCCACGTCTGATCCCCACTCAGGATCTTGGGTGGGCACCCAAGAGGAATGCACAGGAATCCCCACAGTTGACGAACCTTGTCCCTTCCCATCATTTGCTCCAGCTCTGGCTGGTCTCCACCTGCCCCAGAGGCACAGCAGAGCACCCACTCAAGAGCTCTGCTCTGCTCCCAGCAGGGAAAACCCAAGCCTTGGAGCTTCTCACTTTGCAGACACCCTCAGAAAAGCGATGCCTGACCCTCCAGACACAAAAGCACAGCACAAAAACCTTCCCCTGGCTCTCCTCTCCTGCCAGCCCCACCTGTGATCCCCATGGAAACCTCACTACAGAACAGCTGCTGCATGGGGCCAGGGAGATGCTGGCACTTCCCAGCCTCAGAGCTGAACACCGTCCCAGGTCACACACACAATTTGGGAACTTGGGATTGAGCCAGGTTTTGTGCATTAGGATGGCTGAATCTTCAGAAGTCGTCTCCTAAGCAGGCTAAATTGGACAAATTTTGCAACGTATGATTTAAACCATTCTCATTCACCAATAAAAGGGAACTAATAAGTTAAAATTACTTATGATTTCTTGTTTTCTATTTAAAAAGCTAAATTTATCTAGATTGTGCCATTAAAAAAAAAAAAAACCAACAAAACAAAAAAATGAAAGAAAGAAAAGCTCCTAGTTTAACTCTGGCACAAGGAGTTTCACCAAGTCCATTGCCAGCAATGGACAAAGAGGGAACCACTAGTACAACAGGTTTTTTCCTCAGCCAAGCCTCCTCACTGCTCCATTTGACCAGGGAGCTGGGACACACTCAAATCAGGGTGATTACAGTGTCCATGGCTCATAATAAACTTTTTTCCAGGCAAATGCACTTGGATTTCCTTACCTGGCATGAGACACTTCCCTGAATTTAAAATTTAAAGCAATAACTGTTCTCACACTTACAGCCAGCGAGATTTATCCCTGTGAGGAGCAGTTAAAGATAATTAACCCAACACAGATTTTAACTACCACACAGGAGCAGAACACAAGCTGAACCTGCCCAATAAGGCATCCTGCTGGTCCCACACCTGACCCCCAGGAGCTGTGAGACCCCAGCCCTGCTCCCCTCCACCATCCCCCCAAACTGCCTGTGCTGTCCTGCCCAGCCGTTCTCACCTGGAAGTTTGTTTTGTCATACCTTGGCTACCAGTCCCCAAAATGTCCTTCTCTCTGTATAGACACTGAAATTCTCTGAAAATGCCTTCTACCCCCTGCCAGCAATGTTTGGAAAAGTATGCAAAAATTTTTATTCAGGGTCCTCTGTCCACACCCAACCATAGCTCTGTCTGTCCCAGGCCCTGTCCCACTGGGAATGCAATACAATCCCACTGAAGTCATGGTTGTTCTTTCACAGACTCATTTGGCACATTGGTACTACTTGGCTCTTCCTTAAACACTTGGGGAGGTTGAAATGCATAGACTGTAGCATTAGAAGGGGCACAGGCTCTGCTAAACTCACCCCTGGCAACACCCCAAGAACTCAACTGCTCGGGCTGTCGCTGTCCTTCAGAAGGAGGCACTTTTTGTTGCATTGAAGGGTTGACTGCAGCCATCCTGGCTAGCACAACGTCCTTGGTGACAAGGATCAGAGTGACACCAGCCAGTCCAACAGGCCCCATGATGGTCTGATTGAAGCACTGCTTCCCCTCTGCTTCATCTCACAACTTTGGCATCTCCAGGTGTTCATCATCATCTGTTCAGACCACATTTCCAAAATCCCCTATCGTCAGTGTCCTCAGATCTGGTTATTTGTTCTTCTGGTTTCATTAGTACAAATGGAGCACATACAAAACTGGAAAAAAATAGCTCTAATACTTTAAACTCTGACAACTCCATAGGTTGATGCATTATTTGCTTGGCGGGGGGAGGAAAGGGGAAATTACAACATATACAAAAATGTATTTGATACAAAGAAGGGAAATGTAAAATAAAAAAAGTCAAAGGCACCAGCATAACTTCCAAAGCCCAAGTCAGAGCACAGATACATGTTTGTGAACCACCCACTGCACCAAGCACATTATCCCTCAAGCTTCTGGCCAGCAAGTCTAACAGGGAAAAAAAGAGCAGACAGGAAGACAGCTGGAATTTTTTCTTGCCCTGACTAGAACTGATCATTTGATCATAAATAAAGTATCTGACCCCAACCTACACATCTATAACCCACATCCAAAGACTTGACCGATCATTACGGTTCTACAAAGAGGCCACATTTTTGATTAAAAAAAAGTCCA
Organism: Illadopsis cleaveri; assembly: GCA_013399915.1. Taxonomy (NCBI): domain Eukaryota; kingdom Metazoa; phylum Chordata; class Aves; order Passeriformes; family Timaliidae; genus Illadopsis; species Illadopsis cleaveri. The sequence goes on from VXBB01023228.1 coordinate 28,530, forward strand.
CAGAGCACAGGCATGAGAAACAGCTGAATACTTCTCTTCCCCCTCTCTCTCTCTCTCCTTATTCATCTTAAAAAGTGAAAACCATCTCCATACATTATGATTCCTTAAGTAACCGAGTTGTTGATTCTACAGTACAGCGACAGCTAATCCAAAAAAGAAATGAGGGGCAAGATGTACCTTCACATTCACCACACCTGCCGTGAATCTGGTCATTGGGAGGTTCCCACAGGAATTGCAGGTAGAGGGGAGGAAGATGAGAGGCAAAGAGATCAGCAGGTAAAATTAGTACTGCTCTCTGAAAGCTTGAATCTGTCATTCAAGTATTGAAAGTACCCAGAGGGTACAATGGGAGCTGTTACAGCGAAGTCGTTAAAACCCCTTAAAGCCCCGGGCACAGCAAGTGGTATTTCTGGGCTGTCTGGGAAACAAAAATCAGAATAAAAAAACCCCACAAAGGCCAGTAATTCAGCCCTCAATTCCTTCTGGACCCCGGACAGGGATCTCTAGAGTCGCCACAATGCATTTTGGGTGTCTTCTGGATGAGAGTTTCTTCCCTTTTGCAGACGTTTCCCACCCCCACAAAAACCCCTTCCCACCCTCCCGAAGTGTAACAATTTCATATATTATAAAGATTTGTAAAATACAAACAAACAAAAAAGGAAGAAGGCTGTGGCAGGATGTTAGCGGTTACTCTTCATCGCGTCTTTGGCTGCCAGGATCAGTGGCGTCAAGCTGGACAGAGGTTTGGCCAGTTTCAAGAAGGGATGCTGCCAGGAAGACAGAAACACAAGGAATCAGTGAAAGGTTTGATTTCCAGCAGGATTCATGTTTCCATGGAGCTAGGCAGCAATAACTGCATTTTAACTGCTGACATGTTTCTGCCTTGCCCAATGAAGTTTCTCCTGGAATATCTCACTGGTTTTGCAAAAGGTGTGCATTGAAGCTGCACTTGCAATGAGCAAAACAAAGATCTAAACCAGAAATAACCAGAGAAAGATAAGCAGCAGCAGCTGGCTTTACTGGGAAAGCCTCTACACCATCTGCCTGAGAGCTACTCCTTGCTCTCCCAGGGAATGGCATCAGTGATTTTCTCACTCCTTCACACAATGCTGCCTACAAGCAGATCTCATTTAACAAAACAGCTTTTTTCCAGCGCACAGAAAGTATTTAAAATCAAAACTAAAAGGAGGAATTGTGGCACAATGGCAAGGACACTGCTCCAGCTGCTCAGCTTGTAGGGCAGAACCCTGGGGGGAGAAAGGAAACTTTTCTTTTCAAGGCTTAAACACTGATGTCAGACCAGAAGATTACTTTATCAGGAGTTCTGAAGGGGACATTTGCAAGTGGAAGTATGAAAAGCAATGCAAATGCTATCATTGGTCACCTTCTGAAGGGAGTTCCTAAACTGCTGGGTGCTTTGGCAGTGACAGAGTGAAATCACAGATTATGATGGAATAACTTTGGAGTATATTATAAATCTTTCCTACCAACTGTTCTCACTACAGTTCCCAGGAGACAACACACACACAAAAAAAGAAAGGGTGCTAGTCTATGGTGTGGTTCATCACAGGCTGACCTGACTCTGGACCTCACACTGTGAGAAGAAGCTGAGTCTCACCTGTAGCAATTCTTTGGCTGATCCTCTTTTCTCTACATCCATCTCCAAACATCGGTTCAAGAAATCCCGGAATATTGGGGACAGTTTCTCGGGGTTCTGGAGTTCTGGTGTGCCATTAGTTGCTATCAAATATAAAGCCTGTAAAATGAAGAGTAAGGTGTAACCAAAACCAAGCTTTAAAAGATGCCAAACTGACCTGCCTCGTGGCAAACCCTCAGATGAGAGGGCTCTGCAGCCTACTTCTCCTCAACTTCACAGATTAGAACTGTAAAAACGCCACATGTGTAGGTAGTCATGACCTATTCTTCCTAGTAGCAAAATAATGTTCAAGATCTTTTGGAAACAGATACTGACCTTAGCAAAGAAAATACCAGTTTGTGACAAAGCAGCACTTTCCATAATATCTTGGGTTTACTTTCCCTAAACTATCACAGAGGCCTGAGGTCAAAGTGCTGTGTTTCAGTTACAGGCAGGCAAGTCTTCAAAGTACCATCACAGAATCCCAGACCGGTTTAGGCTGAAATGGACCTTAAAATCCATCTTGTTCCACCCCCTGCCTTGAGCAGAGATACCTTCAACTAGACCAGGTTATTCCAAGCCCCATCCAACCTGGCCTTGTACACTTCCAGGGATGGGGAGTCAGGGTAAGGCTGACTGCAAATTCAAGGCAGCTTTCTTCCTCTGGAGGAATTTTCTTGTACTGCTGATCTTGTTGGCTTTTTAAATTTCATTTTCTTTTTAATGCAGATCACTGACAGTGGTGAACACCCAGCTCCAGCAACACCAGGGCTTCTTACCCTCAGGGGGTTCTCGTTGAGGTATGGGGGCTCTCCTTCCACCATCTCAATGGCCATGATGCCCAGGGACCAGATGTCCACTTTGGGGCCGTAGGCTTTCCGTGTGACCACCTCAGGAGCCATCCAGTACGGAGTTCCCACCATGGTGCTGCGCTTGCTCTGCTCGGGGGTGATCTGGGCACAGAACCCAAAGTCAGCTGCAGGACAACACAAGTTTAAGAGGTTAAACTGCTGCACCCCAGAAGTGGCTTTCCTAGCAGACTTCTCTATTGCTACACATACATTTCATTGAGAGGGGTTTGGGGGCAGTTTCTTCTTTCCTCCCCCACTACACTCTCCGTATTAAAAAAGCCAACGTGCAATGAAAATACAAAACCTGAAGGTGGTTAAGCAGGGCAGAATCCCATGGAGTGAAGACAAGGCTTTTGTCCTCTGGAAACACGAATTACCCTGTAGAAGAATGGTGGTTTGCCCAGTCCTTCCTTCAAGAGTTGTAGAATGCTAACAGCCAAAATGAACAATCAGGCAGAACACAAGCAGAGTGTTCTGCACGTAGTGTGTTACACAGACTGAATTAGAAGAAATCCATCCACATCCATGGACATCAATCCATGGCTTCTGCCCTGCTAAACAGATTGTACTTGTGCAGCTACTGAGGTCAACATTTCACAGCACTTTGGCCATCTATACAGGTACTACAGCCAACAGACATGGAAACAAGGCTCCAGGGAAGTGCAGTGCTACCGCAGTCAGCAGCAGGAACCTGGACAAACAAACCTTTCCACAAGGTAACTACCAAAGAGAACAACCACACTCAAGAAAACAAGAAAAGTCACCTATTCCTATAGCCTTCAGGTGCAGCAGCAATGCATGTCCCATCATGTTACTTTATCCAGCTGCAGCACTCCCACTTCCCAGGCATGTAAAGCATCAATAAGAACACAGTTAAGGCAGGAGACAGATATTACTTTATCATTGACACTAAGTTAGAGAAAGAGAGAGAGAGAGAGGGAGAGAAGAGAGAGAGAAATTTAAATTCCAGGGTGATTTTGGAAGTGTTATGCCAAGCAGTGCTAAGGAAAGAGCCAAGTCATGGAAGTGCCATTTAATACAGAACTACCCCATCATGACAGTCAAAATGCTGCCTTAAAAAAAACCCAAAACCAAACCTAAAGGAGTCACCAAGTTCCTCCTGCACTTTTTGGCCTTATCAAGGTGTCACAGCCACCTCCAAGCACAGCCTGTTTCCATGACCAGCCCAGGGAAACAGCTGCAGTGTGTTCTCCTGACCTCCCAGCCAGGCCTCCAGCACCAGCCACCCGCACAGAGGAAGAGGACAGGCAGGAATCCAGTTTCACCCACCAGGAGCATGTGTAGCTGCAGTGGTAACACCTGCCCTGTCACCAGACTCCCTTAGAGAAGGGCAAGAGTTCCAAAAGAAGGTGCAGCTTCTCCCACCCTAAACTTTTGCTAAAGCAATATAATCACACAGTCCCATAAGAGCTTGCTCAGCACTGATTACACCACCTCCCCTTCATACAGGGAATTTTTGCAGCTGACTCCTGTCTCCTTCCTCCTCATCCTCCCCCAATCTGCTGGCGTGATGATTTTGACTCAGCTGCTAACTCTGTCCTTTGGCCACTTTGCTTTGACACCTCTTTTGCAATTTTGATCCTTCTCCAGCTAACTCTTCTCAGCCACATCCTCTGCTGTAACTGTCCACTTCTCTTCAGCCTCTGAATCCACAGTTTGTGCACAGACACACCACATCCTTGAAAAAAAAAATTCCCTATGCCAGCGAGCAGTGCATCCAGCAATGCTGGTATGAAATCAGGTTGCTCATAATCTTTCTCCACACTCCATCTCAAATAAAATGAGACTGCAAACCATCTATAATAGGAATACTGCTAAGACACATTTTCATGGCACTTCAAAGTCCTAGTAAAACCACTTTTTGCTTCACACCTTTTTGCCTTAACTCATTGATGGTTATATGTTTCATACATTCCTACATATAGAAAAGGCAAATAATGCACCTCTTTCTCAAAAGACCTGACAGCTACTAGTGCTTTCACATCATTTTTATCTACACACACCAGAAAAGGATTTACTGTACAAGCCCATGCATGCATAACCATTACCTGAAAAGCAAGTAGTTTGTTTTGTCATGATTATATTAATAAAAGTGTTACACTTCCAGCCCAAGAAAAGGTACAGGGTTAAGACTAGACTGCAATAAATGATCAATAATGCTCAATTTTCTTGTTAGTGGCCTTTTCATGAATGGGGCAAAGCATTAATATCAAGTCCTGGCATCCTAACAAAGCCACTGCAGTTTGCTGCAACTTTGCTCTTGCAATCATTCCCATTTTGCTTCACTGTCTGTGCCAGTTACTTCCTATTTACCAACGTTTTCCTGGGGCCACAGGTTTGCTTCAACATCCTTCCGGGCCAGCACGTTCACAGCCCCAGTCTGAGGGCCCTGAGAGTATCAGCACCTGCTGTCTGATACACATTTGATAACAGAATTGATTTCTATTACTCACAGTCACTAAAAAACACCTCAATTTTCCCTGCCAATTCTCCTTTTACCGATTTACACGCTCTGAGCCAGAGATCCCTGGAAAAGGGAAAACAGAACATGAAAACAATTGTCTGCTACTCACTCAATTTAACTGATCCATCCATTCCTAACAGCACATTGTCACTCTTTATGTCCCTGTGGATGACCTGGTTGGCATGGAGGAACTCAAGCGCTTGCAAGCACTGAATAGGAGAGAAAAAAAAAAAAAACATTCAGCATCCAGAAACAGAACTGTAGTAAGTGAACACAAATTCAAAGCCATGTGCACACCCTCAGCCAGCTCTGAGTGCAAGAGTAGAAAGGTATTATTGAAAATAACCAGCAGAGGAAGCTCTTGGGCTAAAAAATACACTCCGGATTTCAGGAGGTCAAAAATCATTTCACTGTGGAGTTTTCCTATCTTAACAAATGCATCTTTTAAACTCCTCATCACCCAAGATGCTCTCAGAAATCCTTGATGTTAATTTTGGTACATCTCACAGATTCTGCAGTGGAACCATAAAGGATTAAGTGAGATCTTTTCAGGCTGAGGTCTCACCAAGAAGCATTGGTGAGGCTTCATGTCCAACATCCACACAACTTCTACAGTGAAGGCTGTAAAACATCTTCATTCTGAAAGTCACTAATACTGGTTTGCATTGTTTTCAGATGAAAACCTTTCACACTAAGTTTCTGCCCAAAACCATAATGAAATTTACTTTTGTTATTTGAGAATAAAAGGCAAAAGAACAAAAGCCAAATTTTTCTCTTTCCATCTAAGCAGAACATTTGCCATTTGCAGCTTGGCCCAGATGTCCCCACTGAGTTTTTGGTTTTTTTTAATCTTGGTTTGCTTTAGCAAAGTGACACTGATTTGCAAAACTGAATGTATCTAAAACACTGGGCAGCAGAGTTTTGATGAAGTACAATAGTTCAGCATTTGATTTCTTCCTCAGAGAAGCTCATTACTGTTACAGTAAATAGTTACTCTTGGTTCTCTGCTTCCAGCTCTGGTTTCTCTGGAAACCATCCCCTGTCCATACACGTTACTGTGCAAGTTTGCTTTCCCTCCCCTCCCTTGGGGTGAGTCACAAAAACACTCGTCATGCTGATGGAGTCAGATGGGCTTTTTAAAAGCCTTTTTCTCCTGCACAGCAGATAACAGAATTCTCCTTCTGCCATGATAAAATCAAGCCTGAGCTGGATACTGGCACTTGCTCAGGGCATAAACCACTGATAAGCTGTGATATTGGCTGCTTTTAACACTTGCATTTGAAATATTACTGAAACCTCGAAGTTATTCCGACTACAACCTTCTGAAACATTATTTTCCTGAGAAATCCATTAAGAAAGCTTAACTGGCACAGAACTACAGATGTCACACACTATGACTAAATTGGAAATGACTAAAGTGGGAAAGGGATAGTCTGCATTCCGTTCATCTTTATCTGAGTATATGTCTCTTAACGTACTCCTGTTTCAGCAGATCCACTTCCAAACTGTGAGCAAACACTGTTCCCCTTCTTCCTTCTTGGAAAACACCTCAAAGCTTTCAGGAGTTTTTACTTTTCTTTTTTTTTCTCCTTTCTACATTACCCATACATGAATATGCAGATTTATTTTTTCTTAGTGCCTCTGAATATTCTTTGTTAGTCCAAGTTAAAAAAGCCATTCCTTCCAGCTGCTTAACTTCTCTATTGCTCCTCCCTGAACTTTATTCATATTAATCTGTTAATAATAATCCACATTATTCATATCTTTCTGTTAACCCTGTCAGCAGGATGAGGCACCCCAGGTATCAAACCCACAGGCTTTACTTGCTCCATCACCAAACCTTCTCAAACACCCATCTCAAAAACCACTGTAGCTCTTTCGTGTTACAACTTGCAAAGCCCCAGTTTTCTGAGCTAACCTGATTTTGTTATTTTCTGCAATTTTAATATTGATTTCTGCTCATGGTACCATTCATTCTTTACTCAACAGCTTCAGCAGCAATTGTGGCAGTTAGTGCTAACTTGAGCATGCCACAAAAATTAGGGGAATAGGGAGCACCCTCATTCCTCAACCCAGCCCCTCCTCACTCACCTCTCTGCAGACAGCAGCAATCTGTGCTTCATCCATGCACGTCTCTGTGACCACATCTGTTAGAGAGCCTCCAGCCAGATACTCCATCACCACAAACAATTCATCCCCGACAAGGTAACTACAAAGAGAAAACCAAAAGCATGTCCCTGTGCCATCAGGGTGACAGTACAGACAGCCTCATCTGCTTTCCAAGACCCTTAGGCAGAGGAAGAGCAGGTCTGTGCAAGGGATAACCCTTGGGATGAGGAATCAGCCAGCTGGCTGAATTTACCTGTCCAGGAAGTTGACTATGTTGGGATTCTTTAGCTCCTTCATTACCAAGATCTCATTAATTATCAGCTCCTTCTTGGGCTGTTTCTGCAAATTGATCTGTTTAATAGCCACCTGAATAGGGCAAAATAAAACAGCAATCTCAAACCTCAGTACCCAAACCTTTCAGTCACTCAACACAGTGAAAAGGCAGAAGGAACCCTGTAACAGGATTAAAGGAGTTTAGAACAGTTTGTGGCTGGCAAGTTGTTTTTTATCAGCATACAACTTAAAAGAATCCAGCTTGATCAGAGCACAAATTGCATCCATGGCCAACATCATCCTCTTGCAGCTGACAGGATCCACACACAGTAAGAGAGGCCAGAACAGACAGCAAAAGGCATTCAGGAGATAGAAATAGATTCACTCAATTCCTTATCAACAGGCCTGAAGCAGAAGAGAATCCTGTAGCAACTCAGAGAGAAAATTTAAGCCTTCCAATGCAAGGTGAGGCAATTTGTTGTTCTTTATTCTGACCAAACTGGTGTTTGGGTATAAGGAATGCTGGGAGGCAGAAGGAATTCCTCTCAAAGCCATCACCTCAATGAACTATCCAAGAGAGAAAAGGGAAAATAAAGGCCCACCTCATCCAGGAAATAAGCTAACAAGGACAAGTACTACAGAGTTTACAATGGAGAAGAATCATCCCAGCTCTGTTAATTCCAACACTCTGAGGAGGCAGTTTGGAGTTCTGCAGGACAACCTGGATTAACTCCAAAACCAAACACAGGAACCAACACAATCCTGTAGAAATGATTGTTATTATCTTGCCAAGGACATTAACGGAAGAAATTCTCATCATTTTGCAGCACAGAGTGACAAAATAATTATGATTGGAGGTGGAGCAGGTTGCTGAGGGTTTTGTGGGAATCTGGAATGAAGACCTCAATGAGCAGAAGTTCCACAACCCCTCTTGAGCACCTGTGCCATGCCCAATCATCCTGCCTGAGAGGGAAAAAAATTTCTAATACCTAACTCTGATTTCCCTTATGGCAATTTTTGTCCTGTCCTGTCACTGCGTAGCTCTACGAGGAGTGTTCCTCTTACTGATGAACAAACCTAATTCTGTCCTTGGGCATTAAGCAGAGGAAACCTGAGCACTGCATGAAGGCTGCAAACCATCAACTGCCTGGCAAAGTGCAGAGCAGGTCAAAGAAAGGCCCTGGACCTCAAAATTCACTCTGCAATCAGTAAGAGGACATGAAATACTGCAGTGTGTAGACAGCAAACTAAGAGACCCTGAGATGATGGCAAGGCTCATGTTTAATCAAGATGTAGTGCTCCACTGCAGGACTACTGAATGTGGTTACTGCTGAAAGGGCATTTACTTATCAGTGACCTAAAGAATGCCTAATTTAAAGGAAAATTCAGGAAAGAACTTAAATAAAAACATTAAAAGAAAACTAAGGAAATCTGAAGTTAAATAGAGACAAATAATTCCTAAAATCTGAGTCCCAGAAGCCCTCTGGGCTGGGTCTCAAGATATGGCCACTGCATGACAAACATGCAGAGTATTGCTGATGCCACCAATTTCACTGGAGAAACTAAGGGATAAAAGCAAAGAGTAGGATATAGAGAAGACATTCTGACTGCAACAGGGCATCACATGAGACAAGCTGCTTCCCTAGAGACAGACAGCCAAGTGTGCAAAGATTATATTTTATTTCTGAACACGTAAGACAACAATGTCTGCAATTCCTGAAGGATAAACAATTTTCCAAACTCACTTCTGGAACACCTCATTCCCTCTGCTTTTCACAGGAAAGACAAATCTCTGGTTTTAGCTTTCATCATCTGATTACTATAGAGCAAGGCACACTGTTACAACTGACTATGACAAACAGATGTGAGAGGTGATAGCAGTGATGGGAGCCACTGAAGGAAATCACTCAAATCATTCTGGCCACCTAGAGAAGAACATTTAAACAAAAAGTGAACACAGGAGTCTTACCTCCTGCCCTGTTGCCACATCAATAGCTGTGAAAACTGTACCTGAAGCCCTGTGAAGAGAAAGAAAAATGTTACAGCAAGTTGCATCTCCCTGCATAACAACCACACACGTGAACAGCCAAGTCACATAACTCAAAAATGTTTCAGTTTTCAATTCAAAATTTCCACCACTGTGTGATGCCTTCACTGTTTATTTACTTTACTGGTTGCTTCCCAGAGAGGTCACGGCTGCTTCATCCCTGGAAGTGTTCAGGGCCAGGTTGGATAGGGTTTGGAACAACCTGGGATAGTGGAAGATGTCCCTGCCCATGGCAAGGAGTGGGACTTTAAGGGATGGGCTCTAAGGTCCTTCCCACCCTAACTAGGGTGGGATTCTGTGATTTATCACTGCTGAATGCAGCCAACGTCTCTGCCTGCACAGTAAGTGGTGTCAGGCAGAGAACAGCACCCTGCTACTGACACTGGCCCACTGGGAATAAAAGTTGGGGTCAATACTTACCCTTGCCCAATTTTTTCGTATCTGGTGTATTTTTTCTTGGGATCTCCTATGCTTACAATAGTGCCTGAAAAAAAAAAATAAAACAATCAGAAAGTCAGTCCAATCCCACTGTCCCCCAATAGCAGGGCTGGGCTGGCCAAGACAGGTCCAAGAGTGGGTCAGCTCAAGCAGCAAAGCTGGTGCACCAACAGCCAAAGCCGCAGGGGAACATTAACACAGTGAAAAATCATCATCAAGATGGTTATGCAACAAGCAACAGCAGAAACTATTTTGTGTTACTATGGTTTGACTGAAGTTCAGTTGTGACACTGTGATGTGCATGCATGATACAAACCCAGATCTGTTCTATCTTTGTTTTCTAACCCGCAGCATTACAAACCACCCGAGCCAGTGCAGCACTCTCAGCTGCTGCTGGACACAAAGCAAGGGTGAGGGCAAAACTGTCACATTCCTCCCCCAGCCCTATTGTTGATCTGAAATGAAGGCACCCACGTAGTTTTTCCATGATGTCTTCATCTGACATCTTGGTTTTCTTCTTCTGCTTATCCCCTGCTTTGGAGGCGCTGTCGGCACAGGAGTCACCGGCTGGGGCAGGGATGGGGTCAATGACAGAGCGGGTGTAAATCTGGAAGGGAGAACAGAGACCTGAGCACTGCTCTGCCATCAGCTGAAACACACCACAGCTCTGCAAAGATGCCCAAGCACCATTTTATAACAGGTATGAGGCAGAAATTAGACCTGACACGCATCAAAGCTCCATAAAAACAAGATGGTGGCAACATTACTGACCTGTGAAAGAGATCCAGGCACCTCCTGAACAGAGAGGATGCTAGGAGATTCCACAGTGGGTTTCTCAGTTTTTTTATCTGCTTATTCTTTATAACCCATACTAGTTAACAGAGCAGAAACCACTATTTAATAGTGAGATCAACTGCTACTGAGATCTAAAGGAAAAAGATGCTTGATTGCCAAGAAAAGAAGGATGAGATTCTCAAGTATTTCCCAGTTGTCCCCAATTTTAAGGTTTTTTTAAGGGATTTAATTTCTTGGAGCTTTATTTAATTCTCTCCTGCGCTGTTCACAGATATACACAGCTACTCCAGAAACATCCAGCTGTGGACCTCTCACCTTTTATATACCTAAATCCCAAGAGTGGGAAATTATAAAGCAAAACCCCTAGACAAATAAACATAATTCACACTTGCACTCCTAGAAAAAGTGGGCAAGAGAGAGGCAAAATGTACAGCTCCCACAGCCAAAAGAAGGAGCTGGAGTAAGTGGGATCCCTGGGACACCCAAGGGATCTCAAGGTGTGTAGATGAGGGCTATCCCAAAAACTTAATGAACGGCTTCTCAAGCATTTCACTGTTCCTGTAGTGCTGATGACTTTGTAAATGAAGTAAGCTTTCAAATCTAAAATTTGCATTGGTTGGGGTTTAGGTGGTGTACTTGGAGGGGCTACCACACTGCAACCCAATCAAACAGAAGAAAGCAAATGCATTACACCTGTATCACCCTGCTGTGCAAAATTCCACAAATGGCCTACAGGTTTTATTTAGAAACAAGAATCCTCCTCCTCCTCACAAGGATAAGCATAACTAGATGTCTTCAACACAAGCTGACAAAGAAATCAACAAATTTCCATTATCTGAGAGGTCTTTTCCAACCTAAATGATCCTATGATTCTCTTAACTACAGGAACTTCTAATCCAACTGATATTTAGAAATTAGATATTTTCTTAGCTAATTCAAAAAACAGATCTTTTCTCTAAAAACTTACAGCAACTTATTGCCCAAATGAAACACTTCCCTAAAAAGCAGAAGTTCTGCAATGCTGACAGATGCAGGTCTGTCAGTTTTACAGCTGCTCACCGATTTTGTGTGATCTGGCCGGGGAGCAATCACAGGAGGAGGAGCCTCTTCATCATCCTCATCATCATCTGCCACAGCTGTTGATGGTTCTGAACCTTTGGCATTGGTCTACATTTTTACCAAAGTTTAAAAAAGACAGATAAACAAATTGTCTCTCCCACAGCATTAAAGACTTCACATTTTTTTCTTCACATTAAGAGGTAATTCTTACCCATGTCAAAAGAAAATAACTTAAACCACTCAGTCTATCCTTTAGTTATGGCATTTCATTATGAGACTCAAACACTGCTGCTGCAGTGAAATATGCAACTGACCACCCAAATTTATGTTTCTATTCCACAAAAAAAAAGAAAAAAAAAATCCTAATTTTTATACTTTTAATCTTTATACAGTTTAATATTTTGAGATTCAGGATATAACAAGTCCAGAAGCCCTGAACTTGTACGCACCACAGAATATCCAAATAATAGTGAACACACTCACCGTTGGTGTTCCTGAAGGGAAACCATCTTTTTCTAAACAGGACAAATAGCAGAATAAATAAAATAATCAGAAAAAAGTAATAAAAAGTGAACTTCGTCAAGTACAGGGTAAGAATATTACAAAGCCTTATTACTAAGCTGCTTTCAGGAAGAATTTGGAAGAAAAATAGGTAAAACTGCACTTTGTGGGACAGCCATTCTCTCAGCTTTCCAATGTAGGTCCCCATCTAGGAGTCACAAATTATTCTGCATCGCTGATGTCACCAGCTGGTGACATCAAGTTCAGAGACAGCTGTGAGGAGCAAGGCCTCCAGCACAAAACCAGTTCATCCCAGTCCCACAGCCCCAGCTTGATAAACACAGTCCATTCAAGCTCATTTTGGCTGCTATACTCAATGATCCAGTTCCTTTTCTTCCCCTCTCCACTTAAAACAGGAAATTAACTGGACAACGCCAGTTTCCAGTCAGTTGTAAATCAATCTTTGTACGTTTGTGCCTCATTGAAATGCACCTTGGTTTTAGCACTTGAACCTGATTTATCATTCTGACAGAGAGGAAGACTGTGCTCCAAATACCCAACTCCAGTGTCTTGCACACTTGGCTCTCACCTGGAGCAGAAAAACTCAGATATTTCTGCTTTGCTGTGTCTTTTGAGTCGTAGAATTTCAGCACATCTAGTACCGCCTGGGGGTTTTTCTTCTGTTCTAGCTTGGTGATATTTGAGGTCTGAAGTAACCGAGCCCATTGTTCTGGCATTCCCTGAAAAAACAGGGGATTTTAAGAATCTTTTTTGTATTTTAAAGGTTTTTAGAAAGCAAAACGGATTTCTTCCCTCGATAAAAACATAACATGCACAGCCTTAAGCACACAAGAAAGTAAGATGGGGAGCCAAAGGTGAAAACACAGATCACAGGACACAACTCCTCCAGGTATGCTGGGCCAGACGTGAGGAGTGTGAACACAAACACACTCAACAGATCCAGTGTTACCCACTAAAGAAAGCAAACTGAAGAGGGTTTGTCAGGGAGGGCTCTCCCAGGTGGCACAAAGCATCAGATGTGACACTGGCATTGCAGAAGCACTAACAGGTGACAGTGTGCTGTACAAACACCCAGGAAAAATAGTTCTTTGGTAGAAACAAAGACTAACTTGCACTTTATTCTAAAGCTCTGCCTTGGTTAAACTGCAGCACTGACCCGTGGTGTTTCCTGAGCTGCTCCAAGGCAGGAATACTCACAGTGAACTCTCCAGTAACAGCATCAAAGCCAACATGGATGGTATGTTCAAAATCTGACGGTGGGGAGATTTCTGGCCTTTCCTTTTCCTTCTTCTTGCTTCCTGAAAAAGACATTCAAAGATCTCAATGTTAGAAAGAAAGTGTTCTCTGTGAGGGTGGTTAGGCCTGGCACAGGGTGCCCACACAAGCTGTGGCTGCCCCATCCCTGGAAGTGTCCAAGGCCAGGTTGGATGGGGCTTGGAGCAACCTGGGATAGTGGAAGGTGTCCCTGCCCATGGCAGGGGATGGAACTGGATGAGCTTTAAGGTCTCTTCCAACCCAAACCATGCTGGGATTCTGTGATTGCAAGAACCTTGTTCCATTCAAATAATTTATACTACGGCAGCAAGAAAAAAAGAGATTAAGAGCACCAGAGTGCTCTGCTGAGCACATGAAATCTAAACATATTAAATGTTTACAATGCAAAAAAGGACATTTTAATATAGATTAAGAACAGCAATAAAGACAACTTCAGTTCAACCTCAAGTTCACCCTAAAGACACTTAAAACTCACTTGCCTCACTGCTTCAATTCAAGGTAATTAATGCAAACTAGGACTTCCTGTGATGAAGATAAAGAGTTTATAGCCTCAGAGCAATTACCTAATTTAAATTAAAAGGTGGGAGGGGAGCATAATAAGTACCAGAAGCAGGAATAAATAACTAGAAGGACCACGTGCACAATCCAACCTAGATTCAATTGAATTTGTAAGATATTTTCTAACCCCTGGGGCTTCAGATTTTTGTTTGTTTGTTTTGGGAGTTTTTAGGGGGCAGTTTGGGGGTATTTTTTATTTTTCTACTTTGTTTTTAAATTCCCCTTTAAAACCCTCTTGTTTCAGTGCGGAAAAAGCAGGTAAACCAGCACTCTCTTCATTACTACACAGCAAGCAAAGATGGTGCTGCTCAGAGGCAGGAATCTGTCTGAAATCCCCTCAGGCTGGCGGGAAGGGAAGGACAGGGAGCCAGGACAATACTCCCGAATGAAAAGCCATGTGGGCTGCCTGCAGCTGAACAATGCCATGGAAAGACACGGCTGTTATAAACAGGATATCTTTAATATGGCTGCACAGGGCAGAGCCAAAAAGCAAAAGGCTGTCAGACGTTTCATTAACAGCGCTCAGTCACAGCACAGGGGAAACTCGCTGCTGTGAAAATCAAGGAAAGCACTACTTCTGCCTTATTTCTTGCAGTTTTTTATGTGGAAGCAAGGGGGAACGTATATATATATAAGAAGTTGTATTCCTCAGGAAGGCTCCTGTTTGGGAGCACCTGACATGCAGCAAACAGGAGCTGGTGCTCTAGCTCTCCACCGTGAGCTGGGTGAATAAACCAACTCCTTCCAAAAATACACAGATCCCACGAGTAGGCAAGGCAAGGAGACTAAAACCCATTGCTCTGCCCACAGGAACAGCAGAGCAGCACTTCAAACAAACAGCCCCAGCCAGAGGCAAGCCCGCTGAGTCATGTGCTGGCAGGACATCCTCGAGCTCCGAGAACAAGGCCACGGTGAGGCCACGCTGGCCCTGGCTCGGGATTGGAACGGGAATCCCTTCAGGGCAGGGCAATGCTCCTTTCAAACCCCACATCGTGGTCTTTCCACTGACATGGGTGAGCCCCAAAGAGCAAAGTCTGTGAGGAGAACATGAGAAGCTACTACAGGGTGCTAGCAGCACACCAAGAGAGACTCCAGCCCTCTGAGGGTGCTGAAGGTGGCAGGTCTGGGTGCTGGCAGCTCAGTGCAGCACTCTGTGTCTGGAGCAGGTTCTGCCTTAGCCCTTCAATCCTGCAGAAATGGGGGTTTTACCTTTTTATTATTGGTCATGGGACCCAGAATTTGGCCTCAGCCGTGCAGAGACAGCATATAATTCCCCTGTTCCCAAGAGGGGAAGACACATCTTTGAAAGGATTTGGTGAGCTGGAGAAAGGCTCTGTCTGATTAAGAAGGTGCCTCAAATACAACTGGACTCTTCCCCAAGAGAAGGCACAGGCACTCAGCAAGGTGTCAGCCTCTGTACTTCCCATCCTCAAGCTGCCCTCACTTCCCACCAGTCAAATTCCACACACAAGGCAAGAAACACAGCTGTTTCCCAACAGCTGGAGGTAGCAGGCAGCTGACTCCAGATGTGCACCTGGAGCTGCTGAGCTCCAGCTGAAACCACACTGAAATGTGCCCCCGAGCATGTGACATGCAGGATCTGGGTGATGCCCTCAGCACCTCCTTCAAAACTTTCTGCTGAAAGACAAACATTTCTGGGTTTAGGGGACTATTTTAAAGCTTTCCAAAACCACACAGAGGTTCCTTTGACTTCAGAAGTCAGGCCAAGAAAATTGATGGCAATAAAGTACTCTAGTAAGAAGATGACTATCACTTCATTTATCCTAAACAATGGAACCAGGGGGGAAAAACCTTCCATGACTGGTGACTAAATAATCCCTTCAAACCCTTATGATTACTTCAGCACAGAACTAGCTCAGACTTGGGACAGAAACTGTGTAATTGCTAAACCTCTTCATCTGCAAGTCCCCCAAAGCACAAGAACCTCCCAAGAGAGGATCCAGGAGGAGATGAGACTGGCCAGGAGGGACCTTGCAAAATCATATGGACAGAGATGTGCAGACAAAGCCAAACAACATTCCTGGATAATGGCAAGGATTTTTTCATTTTCTGAAAAGGAAAACCAAACATTTTTGTAGTGATTTGTTAACTTACATGCTGCTCAGAGACATTTTTCCCACGACAAATCTCTGCCCCAGGTTGACAGATTATTTTGCATCTAGTCCCAATGTATTTTTTAAATCTGAGCAGGAAGTCAGTATTTCTGCAAAGCTTCCCAGCAGCTGAATTTAAAGAAAAGAAGGATTTAAATGGGCATTTCTGGGGAGGGTGCGTCCCAGCCATGCAAATGAACAAAACAACTAACATCTGACTATTGTGTGAGTGCCAGAAAGACATTGTGCCCATTTCTGTTCTGCTTACATTCAACAGCCAGTTTTGCAGACTTGAGGGCCAAAATCCCTTCTTTGGATATTTACATTAGCCTTGCTGCAGGTCATGCAATAGACAAGTTTCTTCCAAATTAAAAAAAAAATACAACTTTCAGATAGTTTCTGTAAGTTGGATAATTTGATTTCCATTTTTCCTAATATCTTGCCATGCAGGAAAGCCTGCTTTTTTTCAGGAGGACATTACTTGAATTACTTTTTAACATCTAGAAAACACAAACTGACAATCATTTCCTCTAAAATGTAGTTTTCACAGCAGAAATTCTTTCTCCTATTTTTCAGTTTGCAACAAAAAGTATCTGCAGGTAGATGCTAAATAAATATGCAGATTAATTTCCCTAAATTTGGTACTTGTCAGTATCTAGAGTGGTCTGAATAATCAACAAAGGACTCCAAAGCAACTTGAGATGAGCCAATACAACTTTAGATAATTCTTTAACCATCTCCCCATTCCAGCAACAAACCAACTCACCACCAAAATGAAAAGAGAAAATGTCCATAGAGAAAAAAGCTGTCATGGAATGTCACAAAGCTCTCCAGCTATACTTGCACCCACTTGCATTCATAATTCATTTGTTACTACTTCAGAGCAAGGAAAACCTTCCTTCACGTGGGGTTTATGTTCTACTTCACTATATTCTACTTCATCCCTGTCTGTAAAAGGGCACAAATGCTCTGATCAACCACCAATGCAACAGCATAAAGACAAGTGCCATCCCAGCTGCTAAACCGTTCTCCTTGCCTGAAGATGGACAGATTTGATCCTTCCACGAGATTTCCTTGCAGAACTCACCGTGACAAATCCTGAGTATTTCTTTGTGGGACCAACAACAACAGGGTAAAACGCCCATTTCTGCAGGATTGAAGGGCCAAGGCAGAACCTGCTCCAGACACAGAGTGCTGCACTGAGCTGCCAGCACCCAGACCTGCCACCTTCAGCACCCAAATTCAGCACCCTCAGAGGGCTGGAGTCTCTCTTGGTGTGCTGCCAGCAACCTGTAGTAGCTTCTCATGTTCTCCTCACAGACTTTGCTCTTTGGGTCTCACCCAATAAGAGTAGAAAGACCACCACAGCTACTGCTGTAGCCCAGCCACAGACAGGCTATTTCACAATAAATGACCTTGTGAAATAACTATCCTTCCATCCTCCAAAAAAGGAAACACACCTACTGTTGAGAGCAGAAAGCCAAATCTTGGTAACAGAGGGCAACCTGTCTCTCTGGGTTTGATCTCCAGGGAGAGGCACAGCTGCAGAGCTGTTCATACAGCTGAGAGAGAGTGAAAACCAGCCCTGGGGAAAACACTCAGCCAAGAGAATAATCAACCAGAGGAGCAGAATCTCTTCAAACAACTAAACCTGTGTCGGCATGACTGAACCAGTCCTGCCCAGCACACCAGCAGTGAGGCACAGGGAGCCAAGAGCACAGAAGGCATCAAGAGCAGCACGGTCCTCTCCAAGGTGCATATTAAAAGTAATGTTAACCAGTAGATTAATAAAAAGCTTAGCAGATTCAGGTCAGGCTTAAATCCCTGTGCAGTTTAACCATCTCAGATGTTAGGTGTTTCTAGCTATGCACTGCTTTTCTGTACATGGACACACGTTCTGGAGAGCCAGAATAAAGGGCTCCACTGCTATACATGCACTCCCCATACAGAAAAGGGGACAAACAGCACACAAATAGGGTCTAGTATTCATTACAGCCTTTTTTTTTTTCCTCAGAAGTAATCTTTTTTACAGCAACCCAAGTTTATCTCCACTAGTAATCAATCCTAACAGCACAGTTCTACAGACAAAAACACATAACTTCTCTAAGTTTTCCTTCATGCAACTTCACCTTCACCACTATTTCTTTACTGACTTTTTTTCTCCTCAAGGTGCCACATAAATGATCATCAACACAAAGTATCTTCCAAACCAGCTGGGTGCCCAGTTTGAACCAGAAATCTGCATCTAACTAACATGATCCCCAGGAATGCCAGACATCGATTAGGGTTGTTTGGAAATGCATTACTTCAATCTGGGCAGCAAAGAGGGGGTGGTTTTCCAATCCCCTACACTTGGACAGGCTGGACTCTGACATCTAAAGCACTACCAAAACTTACAAGGAGAGCAAAGGAATACAAGTGGGAGTGGCAAAAGGAGGTATGTTACCTTTTTCATTGCTATAGAAGATGGAGATGATTTTATGCCTGGGTTTCCTCTCTTCTGGGACAGAGGGCAGGGGTTTAAAGCTGTTGTTGGTTGCCAGCTGGTCTTTGACCCCTGGACTGAAGATCGCGCTGCTCATCCGGACGGGAGGGGCAGGGGGCTTGTCTTCCAGTTCTCCGTTGTCACACATGGTTCTCAATAGCTAGGGGAAGCCCTGGAAGAGAAAAAATGGGATTTGAGCACAGGAAAAGAGCATGGAGTACATGAATGTACCATTCCTTCTGCTGGCAGAGGGGAGGGAGGCGTGAATTCAACTCTGAGGAACGCAGACACTGACGCCTCCACCAAAGGAAGCAAATCCCTTCCTCATTCCCACTTCTGGGCCACCCATCCATTTGTGCCAGCAGCAGCATTTGTGGGATGCAGCGACAAACATTTCCAGTGATAAAAGTAATCCAGACCAAATGAACAATTCCCAGATCTGGTTCTCTGCTCACACAAAGGGCCTAAGTACAACATTCTTTGGGGATAGCTCTAGTCCAAAAACCTTCATGCTCTAGTACCAAACAGCTTTAAAAGCCTTAGATGCTTTCTTTCTCGTCATTTATCAGACAAGACCTTGGGGACAAAGGAACAGCTTATGTTTGTAAGCCATAATTCAGCACACTACCCACACTAAGCCTCACTCAAAACATCTCTACCCAAATCACACACCCTACATTAAAGAGGTCAGCACTGAGATCCACAGGATGCACTCCACTCCTGAATGAGGCTTGCACTGCTTTTCCCCACTTGGTGCCAAACTTTCTCCACTTGCAGAAAATAACATATAGTATCACCACAATCCTCTCTGAATCCTCAACAAAAACATCAGTGAAAACACAGACAAACAGCTGCTAGAGCTACAACCACAGCACAATAAAACATCTACGTGACACATTCCCCATTCAAAAAGATCTCTGCTAGCATTTCCTCCCTCCTTGTAGTATTTTGGAGATTTTTTTCTGATCCCCAGGAAACAGCAGCCTCTCTGCTACACAGCAAAGAGCACGAAGAAAGATGTACAGAAAACACTTTTCAATGAGAGGTAACAAACAGTAACAAACATACCCTCAATTCCTTTGCTCACTCAAATGACAAACTATCTCTTTGGAACAGGAACTAACACATCTTTGTGTTGACCTCGTTCTCCTCTCACAACAGTTTGAGAGGGAAATGGGAATTTCACTGGGAAATGAATGGCCTCCTGGTGCTCACCAGCTTCCCATCACATCTCAAGGCATGACGCACGTGTCATTCACAAGAGCCACGACAAGGCAGTGCC
Source organism: Illadopsis cleaveri (assembly GCA_013399915.1). Taxonomy (NCBI): domain Eukaryota; kingdom Metazoa; phylum Chordata; class Aves; order Passeriformes; family Timaliidae; genus Illadopsis; species Illadopsis cleaveri. The sequence continues at coordinate 48,459 of VXBB01023228.1, forward strand.
ATCCCCTCTCAATTACTGTGCTCCCAACAATAAAACACCTGCATCCTGCCCACCAGCAGACCTAAAACAACGTGGGCTGTCATTCCCTGGCATTTCACAGGGTGGGTAAATGCTGCCAAATCCCAACACAGGGACGCAAGTCAGGCCAGCAGCCTGGAGAGGAGCAGCACTCTGGTTTATGTTGTGAAGCTCAAAAACATTAATATTAATTATCCTCATAAATGACCATGAAAGAACATTATTTCTGTAAAATATCATCAGAGGCACAAGCAGCACAATGTTCTGGCAGAGCAGTAGAAACTGGACAATTGCTCTATGACTTGGAGGCCAGGGGGAAGAGCACTGCAAGCTGTGCAGCACCCACATACACAGCCCTGCCTTGGAGCCCTTCTCTGATGGAATTATAAACAGACCTGCCACCTGAACGTGGCTGCAGGAGTGCAGTTGTGAATCAGGCAGTGACTCCCAACACTTTTCCAAATCCACTTACTGGTTGCTCTTTCAGATGTTGTAAGTTATCTCCAAGATTGTCTTGTTTTCCACCATAATATGGGCGACAAAAATTAAGTATCCTGCAACCCAACAGCAGGCCTGAGCAGCCAACCCACAGGGATTTTAATTCCAAATGCTTCCCTTACAAGACATTGCAGCAAGGACATGCCACCCACTTGAGACGTGGAAATCAAATAAGGTATTTGCTTTATAAACATATATATACAATATATCCACCAAATCAAACTGATATATATATGTATATATTCCTATACATATATATTTACATATACAGATATATTGAAGTCAGGTTTGCAGTGATGGTAGTACAGGGCACCATAATCTATGCCCCTTCTGCTTATCAAACCTCAGAAAAAAGGTGGATATAGGGTCCTTAGGTATCCAAACGGGGGCAGGTAAAACAAAAAAATGTCTTCTTTGCAACAAATGCAATCAGACAGCCAAATAAACCACAGCAGGTAAATAAGTGCATATGTAACTTGAATGGCAAAATGGTACACTGGGCAAAGAAAACAACATCATGAGTGGCCTTTTGTATTTTTCTAAAGCAAACCCTATTACCTCTTCCATCCATGGAGTTTTTCTGAGCTGTCTGATAAGAGCAAGAGCAGAATGTAAAAATAAACAACTCACCTACATCTGAAACTGGACAAGAACAGACTTGGCCCTTCAAACCCACAGTAATCCCCCACACACTCCCTTGGAGAGGTCAGTCACTAAATTAACAACAGTATCATGTGGTACCAAGGCTACAAATGAAAAAAAAAAACCCACAAAAAAACCCCACAAAAACAAACAAACAAACAAAAAAACACCCACCACCAAAAAAACCAACCAACTGCACCTCTGTTGATGTAATTTTAAAATAAATTTCTCACTCTAGTAAAAACCCTTCCTTTTCAGTGGCACAAGCAGCTCATCATATACTCAGTCTTGATCCAAAACAAATTATTCCTTAGTATCTCATGTGCTCAAGAGAAGAGATTGTGAAGTAACAAGATGGAAGGAAGGATATGGAAATCCAAATCTATTTCAGGAGAAAATAATTGCTTCAAGGAACTGGTGTACAACAGATGCTGGTGTAGAGCATGTGAGCAGAACCCTCAGAGCTGCAGCTCTGATCAGCTGCTGACTGTTCCAAGCGTTCACAGAGATCCTTGACCTCGCTCCAAGCACAGCCCAGGAGCTCCACAGCAGGAAAACAGCCCGTGGGGCTGGTGCAGCAAACAGGAGTGACAGAAGAGCTCAGGCAGCAGCTTCCCACCTCGAGGACTTGCTCCAGCATCAAAACCCTTCCAGCTCATTAGATTTGTGGTCTAGGAAAACCTCAGCTTTAAGGAGAATGTTAAACTGTGATTTATTTAACAAGACATGGTAGAATTTCTGAGTGGCTGTTTCAAAGATCACTGATAAAATAAAGTGCTGAATTCAAACCTTGTTTGCACAAAGGCCCATTTCAAAGCACAGCAGCTTTGAATTCATCATTTAAATAAATGACAACAGATCCACTCATGCCAGGTACGTCACGAAGCACAGTTCCGATTCTTCCGTCATCACTGGAAGTGAAAAATCAATCATTCTGTCCAGGTTCAAATCCAAATAGATCTCTTTCTTCTGCACTCAGCTGAAGAAGAGAGCAGTTCCCTTCTCCTTTATCCCTGTCCTGCCTTCATCATGCAAGGAAATCTTCCACAGCGTCAGGAAGTATTTGGAAATGGTTACAGAGGTTTGGTATTATGGGCAATGACTGGAGCAGGGATTAAAAAAAACGAAAAATAAATTTAAAAGAAGAGCGCAAATACCCCCCAAAGCTCTGTCTCTGCCCTCACAGCCATTAAAGAGGAGAAGGAGCCTGTTCAGATCAAAGCAGCCAGACGGAATCACTCCTGCACCATCACCCACGTGCCTGCCCTGCTGATTCATTCCTTGTGCAGGGAATTGCAGAGACATGGGGAATTTTTTTCCAGTGCCTGCCAGGAGCCTGTAACCCAGCAAAGGGGATGTCATGCTGGTATTTCTCTGACACAATCAGACAACACAAGTGATGGTGGGTTTTTCAGCTTGGCTGAAAGACATTTACTGAAGTAGTTAACCTGAGTTTGAGCAGCCTCACAAAGTATGCTAAAGATAATACATGGAAGAGGGATTCACTTTCACCTTTGCCAGTGAAGGAAATACCAGTAACAGTAATGTATTCAAGCACATCAGCAACTCCCTCACAATCACTACTCACACTACATTTAATACAAGAACAAGAAAGCAATGGATTGAACCACAGAGACAGCTGAGAAGCTGCAAATAACACTTAACTACAGCCTTCACACAGGCTCAGTCCCACCACAGGACACAACTGCAGCCCATTACACTCCCAAAAAGACAGACACAAAAAGAGCTAAAAGCTTTTCTCCCCACAGTTCTGCTGCTTAACCCACAAAACACATTCACAGGTGCCAGTGCTGGTGAGCACAGGGCTCTGATTCTCAGGCCTGGTCCCCAGTACAGGACATTCCTCCCTTCTTTTGACAAAGGTTTCTTGCCCTGCACTGGGGCAGTGAAAATTAAGTGCTCTCTCCATCCTAAGCAGCCAAAGAACAAATGTGCTCTTCTGCAGAGGCAGCAGCAAGTGTCCAGCAGGGTTTGGGTGTCCTAAAAGCCTCACCACCAACGCTTGGAGACCTGGAATCAGGTTCCTCACAACTGCAACTCCTCTCTCCCATCAAACGATTTAGCTTGGAAATGATCTCTCAGATCATTGAGTCCAACAGTTAACTCAGCACCATTAACCTTTCCACCTTTGCCCAGACACACACAGGGAGCTCCTTGTGTAGTTTAACCCACCTCCCGTCCCTCCCAGGCCCTGAAGGGACCTGCCCACCATGTTCACATGCGCCAAGTTTCATTTTTACGATCTACATCCTGCTGCTCAATTTCTTTCCTCTTTTGGGGATGGAAAGGGCCCAAAAACCCACAGTCATGGCCAGGTCACAGGAGAGACAGGCGTTCCTGTGTCTGCCCCTGGTGGGAAAACACCCAGAGAAATGTAACCCTGCCAGCGAGTAAAAGCTGAAGTGAGGACTGGGCAGTGCTTTCAGAAAGCTGACAAACACACACTGCTGCAGCATGTCAGTCTGAATGCTCTGCCTTTGACTTGCCCTTTTTTGTTGTTTGTCCTCCCCAGTTCCCCTCGTGTGAGCATAAAGCTGGGCTGCTTCCTGAAGGACTTCCTAAGCACGGCTCTTGTGCCGGCCCCGGCTCCCTCGTGACAGGGATGGAGCCTGACACGCACTCCCAGCCCAGCTGAAGCTCTGTGCTGCTGCTCTGCTCCCCTGACTCTAGAAAAGGACAAACAGTTCTCTTCTCAAACTCACTTGCAGGCAAGGAAAGGAAATAAAAGGAAAAAAAGGATGAAAGGAAATAAAATAGAAGTCAATCATTCTGCTATCTGCTATACTGCACACTCACATTTTCCCTGGAGCACATGGATTTGAGCAGATTCAGTTTTAAATCCGGATTACAGTGCACATACATGAGCCTTACAAAGCCCTGAGCAGGGGTAGGAAGATGGTACCATGTGCCAAACCAAACAGCTGGTGTACCAAGTTCTCACATCACGATGACCTGCATTTGTCTTCTTAAGATGTTCAAATAAATGTATTTGAGCAGTCTAGGCTGCACCTGTATTTCACTGCCTGGGATGGAATACAAAAATACATGGGACTACTGCTTGGAAAATGAAACCAAAACAAAACACATCCAGATTAGAGCTCCTTGATAACATGTCCCTAAATTCCTGCTCCTGGCATACAATACTGTGCTTTACACTGTCACTGATCTCTGAGGAGCCAGAGCTGAATCAGTGAAATACATCAAATAAATCTGTCACAGGAGCCTCAGAAAGCTGCCAACTGAACTCAGCTCTTCACTGCAGGTAAATACTACTCAGCTTATTTATACTACCAGCAGCACAACATAGAAAGAGCAGCACAAACATCACATTCAAGTACATTTGGCAGGGCTGACCAAAAAGGAGGAGTAACAAATTTGACACTAGCAAAGCATTAAGAAACAACCACTTTGCTTTTGATGTGCCACTACAGCTGCAGGACACTTTCGGGACAACACCTGAATTACAAAACACTCAGGCCATGCACATAGCTTGAAGGCAACACAACAAAATTGTCTGTGGCCTGACAGAAGGAACTGAAGAAAAGAGAACAGGCCAAAAATGAAGGAAGGGCTGCTGGTGGGTGTCCCTGCAGAGGACACCAGGGTTGAGAAGAGTGAGTTACCACTGCAGCATCTCCAGGCAGCAGCTTCATCACTTCCTGGAGGGCCTTATGGGGCCACTGGCAACACTTGTCACTGCATCCAAGACAGCCACAACCAGAGCAGAGGAAAAGAGCAAAGGAGAGTCCGGGAAACAAATCTCCACGGCAGAAGGTGTCACGTGAAAAAGGGAACAGAGCCAGCAAGAACAATACAAGAGCTAGTGCGTGATGCTCCAAGGAAAGACTGGTGTGACAACACAGATTTAAGATAGTTGTGTCCCACTCTCACTTTGTATTATAAAAATCCTTGCTGAAAATACATGGTGACTCATTCCCATTGCCCCCAGGCCTCCAGTGGTTTTGGTAGTCATCATTAACACAGCCTCCCAATACCTGAAAATCACCATACTGGAAGAGATGAGGCTTGATGCTTCATCATTCTGGAAAACAGGTGTTGTTTTAAAGTGGAGATTGGAGGGCTGCTTACTCCATCAGATATTAAATTTTCTTAGATCAAACAGATTTTGGAGTCCAAAAACAGAATGAAAAGCCTCCACGGGTATTCTTCTTTTCTCCCTGCCCCCTCCTTTTTTTTCAAAGCCTCCTGTTGAGCAATAGATTTCCTGTGATTAGCTCACTTAGTGCTGATTATAGCTCACTTCCTCCCAGGGATTAGCAGAAAGCAGCTTTCTGACAAGTTTTTATTCAGATGGTGCTACCTAGCCACAACTTCCTGCCCCATCACTAACAGCCTCTTAGTTCAGCAGCTCAACAGCTTGAAATTATTTCACTGCTGCAGAAAAATTCACAAAACCAGCACATCTCAGACTGTCTTCTCCATGAAAAACAAAACAAGTCTTTTGGGATGTCTAGCTTTCCAACTTGAAGCATTTGGATCCACGAGATTTATTTAATCAGATCCAAAAAGGAGTTTTCTGGAACAGAATGAGACTACCTTCAGAGACTGAAAATACTTATCTCATCATTTCAACTGGGAAAACCGTGCAAAAAAAAAAACCCAGCAGAGACAGACAAAGAATTGCTTTCTTGCAGACTTGGCAAACGTAGTCCCAGATCTTCTGCCTGCCAAGAGAAGACTCGTGCAAAAGCACGGACAAGAGTAACTGTGATAGTGGCCAGGAAGAGCCAGCAGGATAATCTGTTCCACCTACGGTTATTGGAAACACCTGCAGATGCTCAGAGCCATCCCTCCTCTGGAAAAGCAGGTACCAGGGACATGCTGGAACCTCTCCTTCCAGCTTTAGGGGGTCTCAGAAAAGAGGATTTGGTCAATGCCAAAGCGCACACCCGTGAAAAACCAGTTATTTTAATTTAGCTTTTCTTCTTTAGAAACCTTCGCTAACCTAAAATACTCCAAACAAGCTCAGATCCCCTGATTTACAATCACAAACAGGCAAGACGCTTGTCCTTCAAATGATGCAGTTCAGAGAACAGCAGGAAAAAACCCCAAAACAACAGAAACAAAAAATATCTGAGCCAAACCAATTTGTCATTAAGATTTACAAAGGGACACAGTAACCAAACCAATTGCCATGAAGTTTATAAACAGGTCAGATCCCTCTTTGCCATCTTCACTTTACAGCTACATGAAACACATAATATTCCCACTCTTAACGAGGGTGTAGGAGAACCTCTGCCTGATTTGGTAAAATTCTCCTGGATGACACATAGAACATACCCAGCTAAATTCTCTCCAATCTGTCTTTTTCCAACTCATTAATTTCCTGATGATTTTTGCTGAGTCACACAAATAGAAGGGAAACATAGCACAAATAACTGCTGTTTAATGGCCAAGTGATAAAGAGATTTGGGGGAAAAAAGAAGATAAAAATCACAGTTGAGTGGAAGGAATTAAAAAAGCAGAGAGGAAATTATCTTCAGCACAAAAGAAGGAATAGCCAAAACTGTAATAGATGTGCTTACCATGAACTAAGTTACACAAGACAAATATCCTATTGAGGGGTATTTGAAAGGGCTCCTAAGGCTTCCTAGAGGAAAATATTCTTCAAACCCGTTGCCAAAGTCCATTATAACCTGGAGCAATTATTGACTCCGTAAGGCTCTGAGCAGATGTGCAAAGTCTTGCACCGTAAATAAGCAGCCGGGCTGCAAAAATGTCATTTTTGAAATCAAAAGGGATCTCAGTCTTTTGAGGAGAATCATGACTAAAAAAAATAAACAGCAAAAATCTGAGTAGGCCCAGACTACTGCCAAGATGGGCAAGAGTCCTGGTAAAAGCCCATTAGTAATAGCAAATTTAGGCAAATTAACAATATTTGGCTCACTGAATACTGGGGCCACCTGTAAGCTGTGATTCATCTTCTCTTTGTCCCTTGAACCCTGCAGAGCACTCAACGCCCACCCAAGTCATCACTTCTGCTTCATGAAATAAATGTAGCCCCACTGAACTGTGGTGGCATTTTACCACCAGCAAACCAGGAACCGTTTTTTGCCTCTGAAAGCCCTCAAACACCACAGGTGACAGTACCAGATGGGCCTCAGAAGTGACTTGCCAAGTGCATTGATTTCCCATTTCCCCATAATTTGCCAAGAAAACTCATTTTGGAAAGCAGCTGATGACAGCAGCGGCACACAGAAACAAGCCAGAGGGATGAGCTGATGGACACAAATGCCCATTCCCACCTTTCTCTGAGGCAGCCCTTGCAGGAACACAGAGGTCTAAGGAGCGTGGTGGAGGAGGAATGAAATCCAGAGGGATCCAAGGGATCCATCCCCACCCTGTGCCTCAGGGCTGAGGAGCTGCCGCCTACCCACCAAATTCAGCACACGCTCCACTTTATCCAGCCCGCAGCCAGAGTTTTCCTTCAAGGAACCATTGTGCAAAGATGCATAATGATAACACGTGCTCCAAGGTGCTTGAACCAGCCTGTTCAGAGCTGAACAAGGAAATTATCTTTCTTTTGCCTACTGAAAATCCTGAGTCAACTAAAGGCAGACAAGGCAGCCCCGGCGGCGGGAGCAGCGCATGCAAATCCATGAGTCGGGGTGTTTGTGCTTACTCATATTTCACCACCCAGCAGACACTTTGCAGCCTTTATTTTTATAGCTGAGGTTTTCTAAGGATCAAAGGAGAATAGGGAAAAGGGCAAGTACGGAAAGTTTACAAGAAAATTAATAAAAAAAAAATAAAAAATAAAAAAAAAGGTCTGCATCTCATTGTTGAGATTCTCTCTTAATTAAAGCTGACATTTACAGGCAGGGAGGGACCACACATTCCAGAGCAAAAGTTATTTGACTAAAGGCTGCCCTGCACGAGGCACCTGTACAGCTTGGTGCATTTCTGTGTTAATAACAGCATTCCCAGCTCTTTAACCTGGAGATTCACCATGCAACAGAGCCCTAAAAACCTCAGGCTGCTGGCAAAGTGCAGAAGGGTCACCAGTAACTCCAACACAGAATGAAAGTGCTTTTTAAAACTTTTCTTTTAACCGCCAGAAATATTATTGGGCAAAGGTTAAGACAAGGCTATGGCTTCCCTATCCAGATTTAGAGGTAATTGGAAAAAGAAGAGGTAACACAGAGTATGTATGAGGGTGGCAAAACCAGAAAGAATCCAAGGTTAAGGGATCCACACTCCCTCATCACACTGGTAGAGCTGGCAAATGTCAGCTAAGGGAAAAAGGAATAATAAGGGAGAAGACAAAGGGGAAAGATGAAATGTCTCCCACCAGATAAGCTCTCTTTCTCACAGGCACTCAGAATAGAGCTCTTTGTTTCTCTCTAGTGGCTGCCCAAGGCCTGCTCCAACTGCAGTTACCCGTGGATAGTGGGAATTTCAGCTCGGCAGAGCAGTCCTGAGGCCAAACCCTTGATTTCTTCCTACAGGAGTGTCAACCTGCCACAAAATGCCACAGGGGGAATCCCAGGGGACACCAGTACAGCTGCTGACTGGATAGTCACAGCCCCTGGGAAAGGTTCACCAGTTTGCTGAAAGCCCTGCACGACACAAGCTCAAGATGCTTCCTTTCTCATACCCAGGCTGGACACAAATCCAGCAGAGAGAGAGCAAAGGCTTCAAGGAATCAAATGCAGGAGCTGTAAATACCAAAAGCACTTGAGCACGGCGATAACAACCCCCCACACCCAGGAGATGGCTTTGGTGGACACAGCTCATTTCCCAAGCATATTCCAGCAGCACCACACAGAAACTAGAGACCATTTCTCCTGGGAGAGCTATATTCCATTTGTGTCATAACAGACTACACTGACTACTTCACACATGCAAACTTCTGCAGGAACTGGGCTCCCTGCAGCACCCTGCTTCTGCACCAGGAGGTTCACTGCTGATAGCCAGGAAAGCTCTTTGTGGAAGGGACCATAAAGTTCACCTCATTCCACCCCCTGCCACGGGCAAGGACATCTTCCACTATCACAGGTTGCTCCAAGCTCTGTCCAGCCCGGTCGTGGACACTTCCAGGGATGGGGCAGCCACAGCCTCTCTGGGCAACCTGTGCCAGGGCCTCAACACCCTCCCACAAAAGAACTTCTTCCCAGTATCCCATCTAAATCTCTCCCCTTTTATTCTAAAATCATTCCCCACTGTACTACTGCAATCTGTCTGTGTAAAAGGTCTCTCCTTTTAGACACTGGAAGGTCTTCCCTGAAGCCTTCTCTTCTCCAGGCTGGAGACTACCAGCTCTCCCAGCCTGTGTTCACAGCAGAGAAGCTCCAGCCCTCAGAGCATCTCCGCAGTCCCTTCTGGACTTACTTTAACAGGTCCGTGTTTCTTCTGCTGAGGACTCCAGAGCAGGATGCAATATTCCCAGTGGGATCTTCTAATTAAATGAGAATGCAACACGTTCAGGAAGGGTCACCCCAATATCTCCCTGCCAACAGCAGCTCAGGATGAAACCAGATGTTAGTAAAATACTGGCAGAGCTCAGCAGTGAAACCTCGCTCACACTGCTGCCACAGCACCTACACGAGTGTTTCAGGATGGTCACAGCTTCCTTACACTGATGAGGTTTGAAGTTTTACAGATATTATACAAGGACACACCCCTTATTTTGTTTTTTTCCTGCCATATTTAGGGCTATTAGGAGAAGTGAAGTACCTGGATGAGGTATACAACCAATTCTGCAGCCAGGGCAGAGCACCCCAGGCAACCCCTTCCCCATTATTTCAAGACAAAATAAACAGTACCAAAAGCATAAAGCACAGCTGCCACAAATTCAAATTATCCTGACTACTCAAGATACAATTCTGAACATTAGACCTGGATTCTTCAATAGAAAAACAAAGTACTGTAATAACGTTTTCCTTAAAAAAAAGGGGAAAATGAGCAAGGCAGAGGTGCTCTGGAAATCACTCGCTGCAGTTCACACTCCAGTACTCCTGTTGTGACACTGCCAGAGTTTTCCTTGTGTGCTCTTACAGATTTTCTACTTTAAAATTACTTGCACACATACAAGTAACACATTCACTGACACTTTAATGCAGCAAATTCCTTGAAATTTGAAGTAACGATCTTGTATGCCTTTCAGGAAGTCAGAGCACTCATTTAGACACTGGAAATAACAATTTCCACTTTAAATACTGGCTGCCAGAATGAGTTTTTAAACTAACTTTCTGATTCTTCTTTTTTGAGTCATTCCTAGCAAAATTACCTCTCTCACTCTTCTTGCCCATAAACAGGTTTTTATCTAAAGTGCCAAAGAAAATGAATCCAAACCAACTAGAACTGGTACACAGGCTACACATCAAAATATATTAAACAGCCAAAAAAAGCAGGAAACTAGATCATAATTCAAAATATATAAATAATTCTTATGCTGATGTGGAAATTGATTTTTGCCAAGCATACAGGACAAGTATGGGAGGCAGCAGGTAGGGAAAAAATATGAAAAGCCCCAATATTTGTGTTAATATGACTATCCCATGCACTGCTTACAATTTGCAAATCAAATGTATGATAAAAATGCCCTAAACATAGATACTTAAATAAATGTACAATGCTTTAAATGCCAGTTGTGAGTGGTTAAACAAATTGAATTTTTGAAGTGATTTAATACACCCCACCAATATTAGTACACTTTGAGGGAGTTACTATCCATTGCTGTTTATATAGGATGCAGCAGCACCACAGCCACAAAAACTGATTTTACAGCTCAAGAATGAAATACTTGTTAAAAAATAAAAATACAAAATGAAGAAGACAGTTACCAACTGAATAGACAGAAAACCACAACCAGGCAGGATAACCAGCACCCTGGGAATCTGAAGAGCTTCCAAAGGAAGCTGTCAAGTTAAAATAATATTGAAGCAGCTGGCAAAACATAATATTGCACTTAGAAAGCTGCAAAAGACTTGCAAAAAATCTACTTATATTGTTGTACAAATGCTGAGTTTATCACATAAGCAGAGGTAACTGTGCCTACTCATTAAACAATTAATGGCATTCCTATAGGCAGAATTAAAGATTTCTGTGAAATAGGACACAACAGGAGCAAAGCTCCAGATAATGCATTTTCAGGAGGCTCAGGCATTATACACTAAAAGGATGCAGTTCTCAGACTTTGTTGTACCTTATTATCTTGCCCCAATAACAGCTGTGCAAATATAATGCAGATGAAGATGTTTGTGAGGGTGAGACTGAACTCACACAAAATAGACCTCCAAGACCAATGTCTGACATCCACAAAATACAAACTCAATGACAACAGGGAGGTGTCTGTCCATGACACCCTCACACACAGACACCACCCCAATTCCAAATTAAAGCTATTTATTTTAATAGAAATAAGAGAGACAGCACTTATGTGAGGGGTCTTAATTCCACTGCAAGGGGGGCATGATGATCCTTATGAAAATACATCAGACATGGCTCGTGCTGTGCCATCAGCACAAGAACTGAGGACAAATCACAGCACTGCCTTCACCTCCAGCCTCACTGAGCCCTCATCACAGGAGGGTGAGGGGAGCCAGCACTAATGATCCATTCCTTCAGCCAGAAGAATACAAACAGCAGCCCAAGGAAATCCTGGGCCACATCCCAGCTCCAAAAACCCATTTAACAGAGTCCTCCCACTAAGCTGGTATCTGTCTCAATGACACTGCAGTCACCACATTGGGCAATCCACATCACCCAGCTCAATAATTTGATGCCTTTCAAATCTTCCTCTTTTAATTCACAATACCAGTAGCTGCTACCAGCAAGGGTGAACATAGAGACAAGGGCATAAAACATTTTTGCTGCAACAAATGAGCATGGAAGGCTTACACTTTTGTGTTTATGAAAATCCAAAGGCATCTATTTTTTTAATTTATAAAAAGAAATTATTATCTTCATAAATTTTATTGTAACTGTGGAAGAAGGCCATACCTTTAGAAGTGGTCAGCTTTCCAAGAGTTTGTCATCTAAAGGAAAATTTTCTCAGGTCCTTTCAATTGTTAAGAAAACAGGAAGCAAATTTCAGTGAGCCATTTCAATAGAGTAAAACAGAGATAAAGATCTCTGTTAAACTTGGCAGCAAAGACAGAGCCCACAGAATATCAGTCTGAGCAACCCCTTGCCACCAGGGGCCCATCATCCACTGTCAACCAGCTGTGGCTGCCCCATCCCTGGAAGTGTCCAAGGCCAGGCTGGACAGGGCTGGGAGCAACCTGGGCTAGTGGGAGGTGTCCCTGCACCTGGCAGAGGGTGGGACTGGATGGGCTTTAAGGTCCCTTCCAACCCAAACCATCCTGGGAAAAATCCCCCAGGTATGTGTGAGAGCAGAGGCAGCGAGTGAGAAACCAAAACAAGGCACTGATGGCATCCTCATCTCATTTAGGAAATTAAAAACATGACCAAGAGAAAGGGACGACAAAGACCCCAAGTGCTGAGGATTATTGACAAGTTATTTGACAAAACCTTTCAGGGTTGGGCAGCAAAAGCTGCTTCAGTAGCACAGGATACATGAGCACTCTCGTTAAGCAGAGCAGCGTGGAATGAAAGTCACACCTACTTCAAATCTTGACCAAGATCCTTGAAACAAAGATTTCCCCAGTTCAGATGTGTTTAAATTTAGAAAGCTGGCATCTTGCTCTGATCCAGGGGCTTTGGAAGTGCTGAGAAAGTAAAGTGCATCCACCATCACTCTCTTAGCCAAGCACAAGCAGGCAAAAAAGTGCTGCCAAAGACTGACAGCCAAAGGTGTTCAATCCCAGAGCAAGAAAGATCTCCAAGGAGCTCTGCCCAAAGTGTTACAAGATAAAACTCAGTGCCAACCATGTGTATGACAAGTATCTCTTAGCAGCAATGAGGAAATTAAAAAAAAAAGTCATTTAAATCCTGATGGTGTTTGTAAAAATTTTGTTTTGCAGGAGTAACACTCCTCACTACCATGAATTAAAGCGAATTACAAATCATTTCATCTCAGCATTTTCATTTATCCTTCATTCTTTCAGTTTACTCCCTAACCCTTCTAATTTTTTTAAGACACTAAAACTTCATTATATGAGATGCTTCAAGTTCTAGTCAGATTGATGTGGATGTATAGGTTCAGCAGAAGTCTTAAGTTCTTCCACAGTGAAACTCCATCCAGGTTTAGCAAGACTGAATACATTTCCTTGTGCTGCAAAAACTTTCCAGCATGCACACAACAAGCCAAGGAGAATGAGAATTATGCCTCTCAGAAGTAAAATATTTTACAATGGAATGATTACTAATGAACAAGGAAATAAAAGACATCACAACCACACATTAAAACATAGAGCCCTGCTTGCAAAGAAACTGCCCAAACCAGGTCTACTGAACTATCCTGAATTTTTATTTCTCATTTCTAGCAGCTACCTGGGAAGATAATCAAAATCTAAAAATCTCGACACCAATTTCCTCTAAAAATATACATATATATATATAAAATCCCTGTAAATAGGCCCAAAAGGGCTGAAAAGAAAAAGCAGCAGTCACAAAAGCAATGAGTCCTCAGGCAACACATACTTGGGTTACTGCGAAATAGCCTCATCCCAAAAATCAGGAGGAGGTACTTGCCTGAACTTCCTGGCTGCAGCAGTCAAGGCTCTCTTTACCACAAAGAATTACTTCCTAAGCTTGGGCACTGGCATCAAAGAGCCTTAGCACGCTGGCATCAGATTAAAATTAACTGTTCTTGTTGCTAAACAGCTTTGAAAATCCCAGACTTCACGCTTCTCTTTGCTTTTTCCACTAAGGGGTAGAAGCAGAAAATATTTCAGAGTTGGTGGTAATGCCCCAGCTCTGACAAATCAAAGATTTCACATAATTTATTTTTATGGTAGTGACAGCTAGCATTTCACACATTGAAAATAAAAGGCTGTTCCAAAGCCAAAAATCATTTAACAACATTAGAGGCCTATTTGCTATGCCACAGGAAAACGATGGCAGTATTTTGTGAGATCTTGTTCATTTCTGTGCTTGATCTGAAGCAGCATTCCCAAAAGCTCAGCAAACACGTGAAAAAGGCAGGAGGAGCAGAAAGCCAGACACGCTCCCAGGTTATTACAAACCATTAGTGTCAGATCACTCAGCAACATTCCCAAGCCAAGTTTAACATCAGGGATTCCTTTTCCAGCAGTCAATTCCCTGACATGAATGAATGCACAGAGGGACTTTGGGATGACTGGAATAACTGGTTTGGGGCCAGGGGAGGGCAAAACCCAAGCTGTGGCTGGTGCCACTTGCCCAGGTGGCCCCAAGGAACAACTTCATGGTCACGTATTTTTGTCGCAATTAATGCCAGCAGGTGGATTTAATGTCCTGGTAAAATCTCAAGCACTCAGCTTATTTAACCATAAAATAAAATACCAAGTTCACCTTTTGAGTAACGGTTTTGAATTTTAAAAGTTGCTCACTTTCAAACATTAACATAACTTACTGAACAAATGGTTATTTTTCACCACAAAGCAGATAATTCAAAAGCTGAAGCCCCTGCCAATGAGTTATTTCCACAAGAATCTGCCTAGCCAGGTCCTGCCTGGAGCCCAAATCCCCAGATCCCTTTAAACAGCTTTTTGCTGTAAACGGGCTTAGGGGTAAGATACTGTCACTCTTCCAGGTTCTCACTTTACTGGAGACCTTTTCAAAAGGAAATGGGTTAAATATTCAAAGGTGACTTTAAAAAGCATCTTCCAGAAACAGCTTTTTCTTGCTCTTGTCCAGGAGATGCCTCTGCTAGCTAAAGCAGCTCTTAAATGACTATAAATGAAAAACTAAAGCAACATAGAGCAGAAAACATCCCCATTTCTAAAATAAACCCCACACTACTGATAACTCTAATTGTACTCGTTAAAGCTGTGGGAAGGCTGACAGTGGGTACACACAGAGTCAAACATCCAGCACCTAAACAGGAAGCAGAAAACTTCAGGGGAAAAAAAAAAAAGTAGAAGTTGAACTGGAAAAACTTTTCAGTGTATTTCCATTCCTTACTACACCTGCCAGCTGCCCTCACTCTGATTCACATGATGGTATATCCCTCAACACTGAACAGCACTTAAATCACACTCACCACTGCCCGAATATGCTGGCTCCTTCCTACAGCTGCTTCTGTGTTAAACCAAACTATAGAATTAAAAATAATTAAACATGCCTTATCAAAGTTACTGCTTTCAACATGTGAAACAACTTTTGCTAATTAGCTGAGAGAACAGCCCCGACCTAAGATTCAAGTATCACTCAGCTTTGGGCTACACCAACACCAGTGCTGGGCTCAGTCTTTTGGGAAACAGTGACCTATCCATTATACAAAGCCCCCAGTATTTCCATGAGTATTAAAAATACTGTGTTTCTCTAGTAAACTCTATTCATTCAAACAATTTTAAGCATCAGTACGTCATTAGCAGCTGAAATGAAGATTTTTAAAAGCATTTTCAAATTCACAAACAGAAATAAGACATATCCATCTGAGAATTTCAAAATCCACTTGTTTTGCCTGAAGGGAAAGAGCTGCTTCACCAATTTTTGGAGCATTTCAATGTACTGTAACCTTTAGTGAATGAGGAATTCCTACTATGAATTCACAGTGTATCTAATCTAAATTAATCTCAACAGAAAAACTGAAACTCAGTTTTACGTCATCTTCTTAACACTTACATCCCTGCCTGCCAGGTGAGACATTTTCAAAGCCTGGTTAATCCCCATTTCCAGCTGAGAAAATAGAAAGAAGCAGAGAAAACATTAAGAATAATCCCCTTAAAAAACCGGCAAGTCAGGTAGAGAACTAGGATCAAAACCAGCATTTCCAGCCCTCAGTGACAGACACTGCCCACTACATCAGACAAAATACAAACACTGAAGTGTGTATTTTCCCTTGAAAGGAAACTACTTTAACAGCTTTAGGTAAAATCATGCTCTGAGTTCTCACAAAACCCTGAACAGTGAAATAAGGCTTGAACTAAACGCTGAGCTCCATTTGCACTTCATACCTGGTAGGTCACTAGGAGGTTTCTTCTCACCTGAAAACATCTACTACCTCTTACCACCTGCATTTAAATGCAAATAAGAGCTTTCAAAAAGAGCTTATCAAGCTCAAGACACAGGAAAGCACAGCACGATAAGAATCCTGAGGCCTCCAGGGAACACTACAGCGTCTCCTGGCTAAAATGAACCAGTGCCCTGCCCAAGGGCTTCTTGTCCTTTGCCCCAGGTGAGCGCTCTGGACTCTTCTCTTCCCCACCTACTCCTGAGAGCTGGCAGGAGATACCGCCTCCTCCATGACGCCTTCCTGGTCAAACCGCCCTTGCCAAAAGGCAGAACCAACCCAGCTCGGCATTAATTGGACTTTATCCCTCCTTGGAGCCAGTCTGGCAGCTCAGCCTGGCACCCAGCTGGCCGCTTATCTCGGGGAAGGCAAGCGGCAACCTCGGCGGTGGCAACGTCCAAGGCACCGGCGAAGGTTCAGTCCCTGGCGCTGCCACAGGTACAGAAACTTCCCCGAGAGGACACCCTGCCCTCCAAGCCCCGGGCCAGACACATTTCATTCTGGCTTAGGAGGGAGGTGCCTGCATGGAAACTGAAAATGGAGCATGGTACAGCCTTGCTGAATCAATCTGAGCCCGAAGGAGTGCCTTTGCTTTGATCAACTTTCCAGGAAAAGAAGCGAGATCTCCAAAACCACCTTGCTTCTGCCTTTTCCCAGCTGCCAGCGGCGATCAGGATGAATGCAATCCATGGTGCCTGGCTGCTCGTGTCCCCTCCTTCCCCATCACCATGCCTCTGGATCTCCCCACGGATGCCCTGGAGGCTCAGCTCCCTCCCAAAGCTGTGTCCCGGTGTGGGAGCCAGGACTGGGAGCTCTGCTGGTGCTGTCCCTGGGCCGGGCCATCCGGAGCAGCCTCTGTGACTCGGGGTTGTTTGCAGAACAAAGAGCTGCTTCACAGGCACGTCAGTAACTCTGTGTGTTGTGAGGAACGAGAGAATACTGGCACAAACCTCAGGGCCCAGAAACCTCCTCATGCATACAACAGATAAAAGGGGGGAAAACCCAAACAAAACCAACCCAAGACAGATGTGAGGGCTCTGAAGCAGAAGTATCTTACTAATAACACAGAGACTAGACTGGGGTCCCCACAGCTTTTCTTGTCACAAGAACAAAACCTGCAGCATCAACCAATACCCTTAATTCTGAAGTTACTTTGAAACCAAAGGTGCTTGAATAATTTCCCCCTTTAAACACAACCAAAACGTTGACCAACAACAACACAAGCACACCTGGGATTTTAGAAGGGTATTACTTTAAAATATGCTCAAGATTGGAGCTGCCTTACGTGGTTGAAGCATCCACCCACCTACCCCAGCATCCAGCCCAGAGAGGGAGCACAAGCAGGTGCCTCCAGGAATGAACTCCCACTGGCAGCCAAAGGTCCAAGCTGTGTCCCAGCACAAATTTCATCCCAGTAAATCAGCCTCTGACAAGCAGCTGCCCAGCACAGCACAAGCCTCAGATGCACTGAAAATGCTGCATAGTGATAAAAAGTGCAAAATATACAGACAGAGCCAATATTCCACAGTTAACAGCCTGCTACTTTTAACAATCACCTCCGTACAAGGATGAGCCAAATTCCATATGCAACTTAGCACAGAAAATCCAAGTTATTCTCCCTCAAGCATTTCTGTTCTGGCCTCCAACACTGCAATATCCAACCAGTGAACTTTAGAGTGAGGTTTTTCCTGCCTCTAAAATACATTACCCACAGCATTTTGTTTAAAGTGCTCCTACTATCTCAAAGACTCTACTCAAAAACTCGTAAAAAAACGACTTTGCATTTTTGTATTTCTACTTTCCTTCTGTTTTATTTCAGTCTGTAATGACCAACCAGTTCCCTGGCAACATATGCTTTAACTTGCCTGCACAATATCGCTGTAAGTTCAATTACCTTTGTCTCTAAAATGAACAAACTGAAGCACAAAGTAGTTAATCCCTGTTTTTTAGAGAGATACCACCCCAGGACTCGTTATGAGGACACTCCAACTGCAAAGCAAATCCCAGACCCTCTAGAGCGGGCACTACATTTTGAAATTAAAAAAAAAAATTAAAAATAAAAAAAACCACACCAAAAAAAGGCAAAACCAGAGAAAGAAAGAAACGATAAAAACTTCGCAGTGTACCATGTCTGAATTGCACCTAACACTGCTATTGCTGCAGAACCAAAGCGATGTTTATATTACATATCCAGACATCACTGGCCGTAGGGCAGCTCGTCAACTGGTTTATTTTGGCTACAGCAAAGCACAGCCTTGCTCCTCGAAAGCAGCTGATGAACTCTCTGCTCCCAAATCAACCTTTGGGCAGTTGCCACATGGACCAGGCTGGATCCAACTTCTCTCTCCTCACTCCCCACTGCCATTAACCTACAAAGAGTACATTTAGATCAGATATTAGCAAGAAATTGTGAAGGTGGTGAGGCCCTGGCACAGGGTGCCCAGAGAAGCTGTGGCTGCCCCATCCCTGGAAGTTTCCAAGGCCAGGTTGGGCAGGGCTTCAAACAACCCGGGACAGTGGAAGGTGTCCCTGCCCATGGCAGGGAGTGGGACTGGATGGGCTTTAAGGTCCCTTCCAACACCAACCATCCCGCATTTCTGTGATTCTAACCCATCCTGCCTGGCTTTGACGGGATAAACACAAAAAGAGCCAC